>JANJGK010008190.1:25000-27705 GCA_039081455.1 Macrobrachium rosenbergii
CTTTTATAATGAACGGCCCGAAGAAGTCTACGCCTGTGAATGTAAATGGTGGAGCTGGCTCGAGACGATCTTGAGGTAAGTCGGACATTTTTTGTTCTTGGCATGGCTTTCTCATTTTTCTGCACGTTATGCATTTGTGGAGTTGACGTCGGACAGCAGAGTTGATTGAAACAATCCAAAAGCGTTCTCTAATTGCTGCAATGGTGTGATTTCTACCAGCATGGCCGAGTCTCTCATGAGCATCTCGTACGATTAGAGTCGTGACGTGCGAATGTTGTGGCAGTAGCATTGGATGTTTCACGTCAGAGTCCATTGCGGCTTTCGAGAGACGTCCTCCCACTCGCAGAGTTCCATCGATGAGCACTGGGTCGAGACGGAATATCGTACTTGTTTTTGGTAGTGAGTGTTCTCTCTTGTCTTCTTTCGTGGTTGTTTTCTTGAGATTCTCGACCTCGTTTGCAAAGGTGATCTTTTGTATAAAGCAAACGATTGCCTTTTCAGCCTTTTGCATGATCTGTGTGGTCCTTAAATTTATAGTTTGTTCTTTGTTTCGTAAGAAAGCCAAAAATGCTATGAATACTGCTACTGCTCTCTTCAGTCTCTCCCACCTGGAGAAATGGGTGATTAAAGACATAAACGGTGAGCCTTCTTCTGATGTAGCAGTAGTAGCTAAAGACATAAAGTCCTCTTCTGTAACCTGCGGTTCGGTGCTGGGGTGCATCTTTGCAGGGCATTCTGAAGCCGGCATATTCAAGAAATCCGGACCCTCCAGCCAATGAGTCATGTCTGACGACATCACAGAACCTACTCCACGTGATGCAACGTCTGCTGGGTTCAAATCAGTGCTAATGTACTTCCACTGGTTAACGTTGCTGAAGTCTCTTATTTGACGGACTCTGTTGGCCACAAACACTGGAAAACGCTTTCTCTCAGCTCTGATGTAATAAAGGACTGTTGTTGAATCTGTGTAATAGCAGACTTCGTTGAGATGGAGATCAAGCTCAAGGGTCATTTTCTGTCCTAAATTTACAGCTACAGCGGCTGCTGTGAGTTCAAGCCGTGGGATAGATGTTGCTTTCAATGGAGCAACCCTTGCTTTTCCGATGAGAAATGAAGTTTTCGAACATCCACCCTCGTTTGAGGTTAGGTATGCAACAGCGCCATACCCAGATGTACTGGCATCTGAGAAAACGTGCATCCGAAACGCCGTATCTTTTGTTTGCTGTGGTAACTTTAGACATCTCGGGATTGTTATCTTCTGAAGGTTGGGGGCTTCGCTAATCCATTGTTTGAAACGTTGCTGGTGATCATCAGGCACTTCGTCATCCCAGGTGAGAGTGGTTTCTTTGCAGAGGTCTTGCAGTATTTGCTTTGCCAGCAGCACAAATGGAGCAGCGAAACCAAGGGGGTCATAGATGGATGATACTATGGAGAAAATGCCTCTTCTTGTCAGCGGTTTGTTTGGCAACAACACTGAGAAGCCAAATGTGTCGGTTTCGACGACCCAAAGTATTCCGAGAGCGTGCTCGGTAGGCAGTGGGTCATAATTGATGTCTCTTGTCTTTAACTCTTTGGATCGATCGTCAGCTGGGATGGTGTTTAGGACAGAGACGTCGTTACTAGTATACTTACACAGTTTGAATCCACAGCCCCCGCAGGCAGCAGTCAGTTCAGCAATCAGAGAACTGGCTTCGGTGGCGTTCGGTACAGACTTTAGGCAGTCATCGACGTAGAAGTTCCGCTTAATTGTATGGGCGACTTCTGAACCTAAGTTGCTTCCTTCATCTGCGACGCGTCTAAGTGCGTAGTTGGCGATACTTGGTGAGCTCACTGCGCCGAACAGGTGTACCTTCATCCAGTACTCTTCGAGTTCTTTTGATATGTTACCGTTCGGCCACCAGAGGAATCTGAGATGGTTGTATTGGTGTTTGGGTACTTTCACTTGGTAAAACATAGACTCCACATCACAAGTGAAGGCTACCTGGTGTTCTCTGAATCTGGTTAGAACACCCATCAGAGAATTGGTGAGATCAGGCCCTTGCAGCAACTGATCGTTTAAGGATATTCCATGGAATTTGGCACTGCAGTCAAACACCACTCTAATTTTATCCGGTTTTCTTTGATTGTACACTCCATGATGCGGCAGGTACCACACATATCCAGATTTGGCTGTGAGCAGGGAGTCTGGGATACGTTCAGCATAGTCATTCTGGAGTATTTTGTCAATGAAGTTGACGTAGTCGGAGTGGTACTTGGGATCCTTTTGCATTTTCTTCTTTTGATAGAGTGCTCGTTTAATTGCAAGGATCTTATTGTTTGGCACAATTAAGTTCTGATTCCTGAAAGGGAGAGGGATCTCAAAGTGACCGTCTTTGAACACGACATTGCTTTCGGCCTTCTTCATGAATATAGTATCCTCTGGAGACAATCCTTTCTTTCCAGGATACCTTGCTACCCGGCTATCAATAAAGTCACTTTCCAGAATATTCAGTATTCTGTTTGGAGAGAGAATTTCAGTAGCCTGCTCAATGTCCTCGGTCACAATGCGATTACTGTTTACTCGATGTGTAGACGTTACGCTGTTGTCTTCTACCGGGGAGCTGACTGTCCATCCGTGACGATACTGCAGAGCGAATGGGCCTTTGCCGTCTGTTGATATGATTTTCAGAGGCTCCATTGCTAATGGGCAATTACTGCCAATCAGT
>JANJGK010008191.1:0-25000 GCA_039081455.1 Macrobrachium rosenbergii
CGGAGCAAGGTCAAAAATAGTACCTGTAGAAAGTACGAGGCTAAACCCGCCTCTCAAAAAATAACAGGTTATAATATTGGCAAAATCGAGGCACACAAGATGTAAGGTCAGAGAGAGAGAGAGAGAGAGAGAGAGAGAGAGAGAGAGAGAGAGAGAGAGAGAGAGAGAGAGAGAGAGAGACTGATTATCGTAATAATAAATCTTTAGTTTAATGCAAACAATATTTTTATATTTATAAAAAACAATAAATTTTGACAAATATGCACTGAAATGATTAAAAAAAATAATGGAAAATGAATCTGACTTCCATATTTAATATTTAATCATAACAATATAGAAACCTGACTTCACTTCTTAATAGAAGAGTTCCATCTTCTATATCATCAAACAACTTTTTGAGCCAAAGTATTACGTCATAAAAAGAGAGATAAAGTTCAATTTTATCAGCAACAATCAATTCATTACCTCGACGAATTTGGGAGGAGGTCACGTGTTGGGCCGTGGGAGTTTGTCTCTGTGTCCAAAAAACATCTCAAAAGTTTCCGGAAGATTCCAGGAAAATTTCGCGGCGTGGCTGGCTATGGGCCCGGGAAGAAGAGTTCGGGCAGTGTTTGCAAGGATTTCGGATACGAATCCGCATCTGTGATGGAGATATGCGGTTTCTGAGTGCTTTGTAGTTCTGCCTTCTGTCTGCCTGCCTCTCTCTCTCTCTCTCTCTCTCTCTCTCTCTCTCTCTCTCTCTCTCTCTCTCTCTCTCTCTCTCACACACACACAAACACACGGGTATCTCTATATCTCTCTCTCTCTCTCTGACTTACACACACACACTGGTCTCTCTCTCTCTCTCTCTCTCTCTCATACACACACACACACACCGGTCTCTCTCTCTCTCTATCTCACACACAAACACACACACACACACACACACACACACACACACACACACACACACGTCTCTCTCTCTCTCTCTCTCTCTCCTCTCTCTCTCTCTCTCTCTCTCTCTCTCGCGCACTCAAACACATAGGCAAGATCTGATCTTTCGACAATCCCATAAAGCATCATCAATTCATATATCTCAACTTCGTCATAACTTACATAAGAACATTTAAAATTCATTTGAAATTTAATTCTGGCACGGGTTGAATATACAGTACATTAAACTAGGGACCAATTAGCCATCTCTTAACAGACGGGGTTTGAAAAACACTTTCTTGAGAATCAAGGAATGCTGAAAAACTCTACGGTCAATAATACCCACATTTCATTACACAGACCAAGTTATTAGTCAGGATTATTATTGGCAACGCTAATTTTTTTTTTTCTTTTTTACGTTGCTTGTATTAATATTTATATATTATACAAACCTTTAAATAAAAAAACTATTGTATAAAAGTCTCTCTATCTCTCTCTTTGCCCTTATAAATGGAAATATGAATGGCAAACTCACAAAGCAGTATTACTTTTATGTGAGCGAACCATTCAATTTAATTTAATCTATTGTAACTGTTTGATATCAAGCAAGTGATCGACGTAAACTGTTTTTTATGGAGATTTTCTCTTTCTGGTCAAATCCTGGTTTTTTCATTCTGCCAACAGATTTCCTAAAATGGAAAAGGAAAAAATTGAATCGAGTTTTCTGTACAGCAGCTACGGCGTTTAATCAAGGCCACCGAAAATAGATCTATCTTTCGGTGGTCTCGGGATAATGCGGTATGAGCCGCGGCCCATGAAACCCTTAACCACGGGCCAGCGGTGGCCTATCCTATATCGTTAACAGAAGCACGATTATGTCTAACTTTAACCTTAAATAAAATAAAAACTACTGAGGCTAGAGGGCTGCAATTTGGTATGTTTGATGATTGGAGGGTGGATGATCAACATACCAATTTGCAGCCCTCTAACCTGGATGATCAACATACCAATTTGCAGCCCTCTAACCTCAGTGGTTTTTAAGATCTGAGGGCGGACAGAAAAAGTGCGGACAGAAAAAAGTGCGGACGGACAGACAAAGCCGGCACAATAGTTTTCTTTTACAGAAAACTAAAAAGGTAGAGTTATGTAATTGGGGAAAACAGATGGATTAATAGAATTCCAAAGCCATTTTGTTTATTTCTGAGGAATAATGGTTACCTAGCAAATCTCAAGATTACTGACCAACTCAAGATTTCAAAAATCTTCAAATAACTTTGAAATATTTTCGCACTGTGTCAATGATCTTGGAATTCGCAACTCTTAAAAATGATTATCTTCAATATATAAACCTAAAAATGTTACCTTTCAAGATAATTCTGAATTTACAATCTATAAATTTTTTGTTTTTAGTTTTCTGCAAAAGAAAACTATTGTGCCGGCTTTGTCTGTCCGTCAGCACTTTTTATGTCCGCCCTCAGGTCTGAAAAACTACTGAGGCTAGAGGGCTGGCAAATTGGCATGTTGATCATCCACCCTCCAATCATCAAATATACCAAATTGCAGCCCTCTAGCCTCAGTAGTTTTTATTCCGTTTAAGGTTAAACTTAGCCATAATCGTGCTTCTGGCAAGGATATAGGACAGGCCACCACCACCAGGACGTAGTTGAAAGTTCCATGGGCCGCGGCCTCAATACAGCATTATACTGAGGCCACCGAAAGATATATCTATTTTCGGTGGCCTTGATTATACGCTGTATAGAAAACTCGATTGCTCTGAAGAGACTTCGGCACATTTTTTACTTGTTTTATAAGATAATCACATCCATTAACTCCGAACAGTTTCCGTCAAAATAGTCGTGTTCTCTTAAGGATGATCAAACCAGCTCAAATGTTCATTAATGTTAAGTATCAATCATGATTTAATGACGGAACCTGATTACCATTTCAAATACACGACTAAACTGATTGATGGAACGTCCTGTGCTGAGTTATGTCTGAATCAGTGGTTCTCAAACTGGGGGGTGAATACCCCCGTGGGGGTAATGAAGCCGTTTCTGGGGGATAACGAGGCACTTTCTAAAATGCTTTAATTTTAATTTTTCGTCAAAGGAATAATGTCTAAATTTTAAATTCTTTATTTCTGAAGACTTCAGTAAAAGTACAATTAATTTCTCAAATATAAAATGCATTTAGGAATGAAGTATTCCAATACCTTTCTCTCCTTTATATTGTAACTTCACATATCTGGAGAGGAATGGGGCAGGGGTATTGGTGATCTATCACACCACTGCCCGGGGTAGTAACGATACCAAAAAATCTGACAACCACTGGCCTAAATCCATATACATTAATCCGGTCGACGAAGGTATGGGACTATGGCCAGATAAGACAGGAACTACCTTATAAAAAAATGTATAAAAATCCTATTGTATCAAGTAATCCGTCTACAGAATCCTTCACCTCAACCTTACCCGTGTACCCTCGTCCTTGAAAATCCCTCAAATCTCAAACTCAAGTCCCACGAATAGAATCCTACTTCCCAAAGGCATCTGATCCTCAGGATTCCTTCAAATCCTTAGCCAAGCCTCGCCGCATCCTTCTGAAATCTTTCGGAAGGCAATCCCATCCTCCAGAGTCCTACAGAAGCAGACTCCTCGAGTCCTTTCAAATCCTTCTTAACACAGGGACCCTGGAGACAATCCTTCCCTTCCAGAGGCAGCGTGATTCTCGACATATCCTCCATTTCTCACCATTTTAAGGCCCATCCTAGCAAGAGAAAGCGTATCTATCCATCCTTCCTATCCGATGATAGAAAATGGTTGTAAACCTCAGTCTATTAAGCCAATCAG
Organism: Macrobrachium rosenbergii; assembly: GCA_039081455.1. Classification (NCBI taxonomy): domain Eukaryota; kingdom Metazoa; phylum Arthropoda; class Malacostraca; order Decapoda; family Palaemonidae; genus Macrobrachium; species Macrobrachium rosenbergii. The sequence continues at coordinate 3,762 of JANJGK010008191.1, forward strand.
AGCAGGAAAAACCGTATCCATCCTTCCTGCTCAATGATGGAAATCTAAGCCCATCCTAGCAGGAAGAACCGTATCCTTTTTTCCTGCCCAATGATGGAAATCTAAGCCCATCCTCGCAGGAAAAACTGTTCCTTCCTTTCTTGCCCAATGATGGAAAATCTAAGCCCATCCCTCGCAGGAAGAACAGTATCCTTTTTTCCTGCCCAACGATGGAAATCTAAGCCCATCCTAGCGGAAGAACCGTATCCTTTTTTCCTGCCCAATGATGGAAATTTAAACCCATCCTCGCAGGAAGAAACCGTATCTCTTCCTTCCTTCCAATGATGGAAATCTAAGCCCACCCTAACACGAGAAACCATATCCTTTTACCCAGTGATTAAAAACGACAGTTATCCTCAGCCTTTAAGCCCATCCTCGCGACAGAAACCGTATCCATCCATCCTTCCCTCCTACCCAATGATGGGAAAACGGCTGCTACTGAGAACGACTCTCTTTAAAGAGCTAGTAGCCCAAGGCAGGGAGAAAAGCATTCTTGCAATGCCACAACCTTTCTCCGAGTAAACAAGACAAACCACGTGTTTGCTCCTCTAGCCGAAGACTCGATTTTGGCAGAAGAAGAAGAAGAAGAAGAAGAAGAAGAAGAAGCAGAAGAAGAAAGACACCCCACTTTGAAAGATACTGTTCCTGCAAACCCACCGCACCCACCCCAAACCCCCCCCAAAAAGGAATGGTTTGGCTCGAGGGAGCTGCTACGTGGAGTTTCTACGTGAGCGATACAAGGGAAAGGTGGGCAGGTCAATGTTTTAAAAGAGAAAAAGGGGGTTGTTGTAAAGGAATGTTTGGGGGTTTCGTTAAAATTGAATAATTTGAGTGGTGGGAGATTATGTAGTAGTAGTAGTAGTAGTAGTAGTAGTAGTAATACTATTGAAACAAATCGCTGCATCCTTGTGATCACATAATAATAATAATAATAATAATAAAATCTTAAGTATTTAGAAAGAAAAGTGATTATATTTTAACAGTAGAGATTTAAATAATAATAATAATAATAATAATAATAATAATAATAATAATAATAATAATAATAATTCATTATTATTATTATTATTATTATTATTATTATTATTCTAACCAGCAACAGCCACACTACAAAGACATTGATACTGATAGTTCCTACTGGAAAAAAAAGCTAAAAGATTCATCTCCGGTGGAAGAACATCATCTCAAGAGGAACTTGAAGAATTCGATCTGTGGCCAAAAGTAGTGTTAGGTGGGCGAAAATTCTCAGTAGTACACACACACACACAGAGAGAGAGAGAGAGAGAGAGAGAGAGAGAGAGAGAGAGAGAGAGAGAGAGAGAGAGAGAGAGAGAGAGAGAGGTGCATGCATGCCTTAAGCCCAGCTGTTTCAACTCTGCCACGTGACTGATTAACTTCCAATGCATCAGATAGTTTGCGAGATCTGGTATGAGATGGTTTTTTATTTTTTTTTTTCAAGATCTGGTGAATTCTGGTCAAAATTGTTTTACGAAGAACTGGTCGATTCTGGTCAAAATAGTTTTGTTAAGATCTGGTCAAAATAGTTTTTTAAGATCTGGTCAAAATAGTTTTTATTTTTTGAGAGCTGGCTCAGTTCTGGTCAAAATCTTTTATTACGACCTGGTCAAAATAGTTCTTTTTTAAGATTTGGTCAGTTCTGGTCCAAAATAGTTTTGGTAAGATCTGGTCAATTCTGGTCAAAATAGTTTCATTGAGATCTCGTCAATTCTGGTCAAAACAGCTTTATCAAGAATTGGTCAATTCTGGTCAAAATAGTTTATTTAAGATCTGGTCAATTCTGGTCAAAATAGTTTTACTAAGATCTAATCAATTCTGGTCAAAAATAGTTTCATCAAGACCTCGTCAATTCTGGTCATAATAATTTTTAAAAGATCTGACCACTGATCGAAAAACTTTTATCAAATTCAGGTCAAAATGAAAATACACTTACGTTGTCCTTTGTACTTTGTACTTAAGAACAACGAAAGGGGGCACACTGTGGACCTTTTAACTGAAAACGAAAAAAGCATCATCAACTGCCTTCGAAAAATGACGAAGAATTCCCTCGGCTGCCAAATACCAGCAACCACATTCAAAGAATCACCTCAGGTAATATTTATAAATAGGCATATGAAAAAAAGGACTGTACATAACGAAGCTAGAATAGCCCATATCACAAGGCTTGGCAACGGGCCCCAAGAGTGGCGGAGGAGAGGAGGAGAGATAAAGTAACATAAACCTTGGAAGAAGATTTCAAAGCTTCATTTTTTCCGTGGCTGTCTTAACTTTCCTTTCTCTCAGAGGTAGGTCTACGGTTTCATTCGTGATTGAGACCACTTATCTCTCTATCTTCACCTTGTTTTCCTTAGGCCTAGGCTGGAAAGTTCTTTCAAAGGTAGGTCTACGGTTTCATTCTTGATTAAAACCACTTACTTTCTATCTTTTTCTTAGGCCTAGGATGGAAAGTTCTTTCAAAGGTAGGTCTACGGTTTCATTCGTGATTAAAACCACTTACTTTCTATCTTTTTCTTAGGCCTAGGCTAGGAAGAGGCATTTAAGCTACCCGCCCCATTGGCGCTTTCTCTTGGGGGGGAGAAAAATGCGAGAGAGGAGGCGAAAGGTTTGGGTGAAAGTATAGAAGGGGGGGGGGGGAATCTTGGAGTGAATATATGTGGCAGAAGAAGGTACGAGGGGGGTGTGGGGGAGAAGGAAAGAAGTGTCTCCCCGGCCAACGAAACAGTTCGGGAATGGAGGGACGCTCCCACAAAAAGAAGCTGGTCAGTAAAACACGGTAATTTTGTCTCGGCCTGGAGGTCGAGGTCGTCACGTATACCCCACCCCAAAAACCGTCGTGGCTACCAGGGGGAAAGCTGGGCGAAAAAATACGTCAGAAAACGGTGCCAAAGTCTTCGAGGGCTGTGTGGGGAATGTGTCCACTATCCTTCTTGGCTGTCGGACCTGAGAGCCTCTGCAGGTGTTGGTGGTCTCACGAATAATGCTGGTTACCTAAGAGCTCTGAGCTTTCTGGATGCACCTCGGACACTGCTCTGGCTGTGGCCTGAGATTCTGACACAGAGCTATGCTACAATGCTGGCGTTTCTGCTCGAAAATTAGGGACAATGCTAAGTGACAAAACGCTTTGTTTATTGTCTACAAATTGGGTGCCAAGCAGGAGGATGGTTGGGTGTCTTTTATTTGCAGGAACAATGCCAAATAATCGTAGAGTTTTATCTTGAGATTTGGGGACATGGATACAGGATAATGTTTGAGTTTCAGCTGATAATTCACACAGAATTCTGAAGGATAATCATGAATTTTCCGTTTCAGATTTCTTTACAATTATAACAGATAATACTCGAGTTTTGGTTTAAAATTCAGGGGCAATGCTATGGGATTATGTTTAATTTTCAGATTAAAACTTTAGGACAATTTAAGGTCCAAGCCAGAGTTTTAATTTTTCTCGAGTTTCTGCCAAATACCTAAGGACAACACCTGATTTTCATCTTCAGACTGAAGGACAGTGTTTGAGTCTCAGGCAAAAGTAGGACAATTCTTGAGTCTTGTGGCCAACAATTGAGTTTCAGATTGAACTGCAAGGCCAGAACTTGAGGTTCAGCTGACAATCTAAATACTTCAATATCAGCTGTAAATTGAAGGACTAGGCTTAAGCTCCAGCCTAAAATTTGAAGACAATATTGGATTTTCACATCAAATTTTAGGACAACTGTTGAGTTTGTCATTAAAAATTTGAGGACAACAGTTGAGTTGCTTATTAAAAATTTAATGGCAACACCTGAGTTTCTTACTAATAGCTTGAGGACAATACTTGAATTTCTTATTAAAAATTTAATGACAACATTTGGGGTCTTTTTAAATATTTGAGGACAACAACTGATTTTTTCATTAAAAATTTAAGGACAACTGAATTTTTCATTAAAACTTTGAGGACAACAACTGATTTTTTTCATTAAAAAATTTAAGGGACAACAACTGATTTTTCATTAAAAATTTTTAGGAAAACAAATGATTTTTTCGTTAAAAATTTAAGGACAACAACTGGTTTTTTTTCGTTAAAAATTTAAGGACAACAACTGATTTTTTCATTAAAATTTAAGGACAACAACTGATTTTTTTCGTTAAAATTTAAGGACAACAACTGATTTTTTCGTTAAAAATTTAAGGACAACAACTGATTTTTCATTAAAAATTTTTAGGAAAACAACTGATTTTTTTCATTAAAAATTTAAGGACAACTGAATTTTTCATTAAAACTTTGAGGACAACAACTGATTTTTCATTAAAAATTTAAGGACAACAACTGATTTTTTCATTAAAAATTTAAGGACAACACTGCAGTTTCTAACTAAAATTTTAAGGACAATGTTTGAAGTTCACCTCAAAATTTAAGGACAAATTTGGAGTTTCAGCTTGAGACTTATGGACAAAGCAGAGTGTCAGGCTACTTACTGAGGACAACATTTAGAAACGTTCCAACTTGAAACTGAATGACACACGGTTTGGCCTCAAAACTTTGTATCATTCCTTCCTCAAACCTTTCTTTACCATGATCCATTTCCCCCTCAGAAGAGGTGGTGACAAAACCCTCCGATTCCCAGCTAGAATTGTGATGAAGTAGCTAGACCCATGTCCTACGTATTCCTAGTCAAGTCTACCACAGTCGACTAACTACTGGGTACATGATTCACCTCTTAGATAAATCAAGAGGTACAATGAATTCCATGAGTTCAATTTAAGCTCCTTCGCTTGCTACCGTTTTCACAAGCCAAAACCTCGGGCAGGGACGAAAACGAAAATCAATAAATAACGAAAATAAAAAAACAAAAATAAAAAAACAATCAAGAATGAATCAGCAGACACACATCACATGAGCACAATCACAAGAAAGTCATGTGATTGTATGGAGTCTGTCCAACTCTTCCTGACAGATTAAAACGAGGAAAAGAAACAGGACGTGGCACGGCCACCCGCCCTACGGGATGCCACATACCGCAAAGGGGCGGTGCTTGGTTTTCGATTCCATCTCGTGACGCTGCTTTGAAACCATTCTCAAGCGATTATTTGGTTGTAGGATGCTCTAATGGAGGTCTACAAACAACTTAAATTTCTTTAGATAGTTTGAATGATTTGAAGACATTTTTTTTTTTTGTATAATCTAATGGAAGGTTTCTAACTACCTAAAGATATTACTTGGGCGTCTACCCAGATGTTTTCTTACCCAGGTATTTTCCGTGACTTACCCTAATTTCAGGACAAGGTTGGGGCAAGCGAGGTCCACCTTGTCATAGGTCATCATAAAAAAAAGTGACGGATTTATTAATAACACGTAGTTTTCGTCAAAATTACTAGAATATTTATGCATTAATTATTGTTTTATATATTTTTTATTTGTAACCTTCCTGTCTAGGGGAGAAAATTTAGGTCTTAATTATTATATTGTTATTTTTTTTGTATCACTGTCTGAAGACTGTTAAGGCATTTACGCTGACTGTATAGTGGTCAATGAAAAATTAAAAAAAAAATATATAAAAAGCACAAAAATTCAAAATTGAATTAAAATGATTTTCCAGACTTACGTCACCGTCGATGCTCAAAAAAAACCCATAATGACAAATAAATAAATAAATAAATAAATAAATAAATAAATAAGTAAATAAATATATAAATCATAAAAACAAATAAAAAATAAAAGAGATTACTCAGCCTTACCTACAAAACACAATTAGGCGTATATACGCCAAGGTGAAACTAAAATAAAAAAAAATAAAAAAAAAAATACAAAAAACTTTGCATACGAATGCGACGCCGAGGTCAACTCCTCCCGGGGATAAGAAGGAAATAAACCCAGGGTACTTCCAGTGCCAACAACTAAGTGTGACACACTGGCATTGGTTCAATACACCCTTCGGAGCGCCACGAGCAACTTTTGGCACTGTGCCAAGCGGGTCAGTCACCCTTAACCTTCGGATCTTGTCATACAAAGAGAATGGTGGATGCTGTCAGGGGAATGCAGGCATAAAGGAGCCACTCGCTCACGTGGGTAGCAGATGAAAGTGGGTATGGGTGATATATTTATAAAAATAAACAAAAATGTAAGTGAAAAGAGACATTCCGTTGACTGGGCAACAGTGGGCCATGATGAATAATGTGAAACGAAATTGGGAATGTGGGAGACACTACCTTCAATGGGCGACTAATAATAATAATAATAATAATAATAATAATAATAATAATAATAATAATAATAATAATAATAATAATAATAATAATAATAATAACACCCAGTTGAATAGGAGGGGTGTGATAGACAAAAAAAAAAATAATAGCTACAACAGAACAATATATGATAATAATAACAGAAGCAACGTTAATAATAATAATAATAATAATAATAATAATAATAATAATAATAATAATTACAACAGAAAAGTATTTGATAATGATAACAGAAGCGACACCGAAGATGACAATAATTAGAGAACAGATATTTGTTTATTCTTCTCTATATAATAATAATAATAATAATAATAATAATAATAATAATAATAATAATAATAATAATAAATAGAAATATACGATTATACAAATAAACTGTATCAATATAAAATTAATATTCATATAATTGTGAATTTTTACTACATAACAATCTACCACGATATTGTGAATTTCTTAGCAATAATAATAATAATAATAATAATAATAATAATAATAATAATACGACTGGCAGGGGTATCAGACTGAAGAAATACCCAGCATCAGGACAGATGGCAAAGGCGAGGGTGGATACCTGCCCCAAATAGGTCTGAGAGAGGAGGAGGAGGAGGAGGAGGAGGAGGAGGAGGAGGAGGAGGAGGAGGAGGAGGAGGAGGAGGAGGTTAATTTTAAGTACCTGAGGAAGGGGTAGGGGGTGGTGACCATTGGAAAGGCTTGCATATACGTCTCATAGTTTTGGGGGAGAGAAAGGTACAGAAGTTGGAGGAGGAGGAGGAGGAGGAGGAGGAGGAGGAGGAGGAGGAGGAGGGAGGGAGGGGGGTTAATTTTAAGCAAGGGGGACGCCCCAATTCACCTGAGGGCGGCGCCTCACGTAGCAACTCTTCCGCCCTCAGCAACGGGCTGGGCAAGAGTTCCTTTTGGCACCCCTCCCGAAAACCAGTATAAAACGCGTTCTGGCCGGGCGAGAGAGAGAGAGAGAGAGAGAGAGAGAGGAGAGAGAGAGAGAGAGAGAGAGAGAGAGAGAGAGAGAGGAGGGGAAGCATTCTGTCAGAGCGTGAACAGGGATTTTTTTTTCCTCTCTCTCTCTCTCTCTCTCTCTCTCTCTCTCTCTCTCTCTCTCTCTCTCTCTCTCTCTCTCTCTCTCAGTGGGTCTCCAATTACCTCTTTACTTACATAAATATTTTTCATTCAGTTACGTATTTCAGCTGGGATGCAGACGGGAAGATCCTCTCTCTCTCTCTCTCTCTCTCTCTCTCTCTCTCTCTCTCTCTCTCTCTCTCTCTCTCTCTCAGTGGGGTTCCAATTACCTCTTTACTTACATGAACATTTTTCATTCAAAGTTACGTATTTCAGCTGAGATGAAAATGGGAAGATTCTCTCTCTCTCTCTCTCTCTCTCTCTCTCTCTCTCTCTCTCTCTCTCTCTCTCTCTCTCTCTCTCTCTCTCTCTCTCCCACACACACACACACATTTTCATTCCATTCAGACTCAAGCATTTCATCCTGACCTCATTATAGACCCATAACTAACTTCCCGCTCTGCCTCATCAGAAACACGTCAGTTCTCTGACATCATCTGCCCCATTCATCAAAATCATCCCGTCTTTGTTCTCATCTGACACTCAGGCGTTTCGTCGTCTGTTCAGGAGACAAGCTTCAGAAAAGACGATGTGAAACGACAAGTCAGACTTATGTTTAGTGAACGGTTGCTGTACATGACACCCAAGAAATGGAACGATGTTATGCGAACAGTAAATCTCGTGTAAATGTCTTTAATGTCATATTTAAAAAAAAAAAATGATGTCATTATCTTTAATTACACATGCTTACATACGTGATTAAAAAGTATATGAACTTATTTCTAAATATATATATATATAGATATATATACTTGCTCTCTCAAATATTGAGCCACGTATGTCCCTTGTTCTCGAATTCAATAATATATGATTCCCTTTGGGCGGACATTATTCCCGAGGTAAAATGAGTTCAGTATTATAAATAAATATATATATGTGTATGTGTTTCTAGGAGCTCTCTCTCTCTCTCTCTCTCTCTCTCTCTCTCTCTCTCTCTAATTAACGAACAAAAACCCACCACTACGTTTTATTCAATGCTTAACGTCCTGACCTGGCCATCATTCCCCCTGTCTAACTTTGGCATACCACCACTTTCTCCCATTTGGCACTTACCAATACAACCCCCTCTCCCCCCCCGCTTCCTCCTCCTCCCCCTCCTCCTTCTACAACTCACTCACCAAAAGGCTGGCACGCTCTCGAGTCGCCAAGATGCGTTGTTCCTCTCGCTCACCGAAGGGAAGCCAGAGATATCTCTCCACTGCCGTGGCCGCGTCAGAAGGGCAGGGTATTCGCGTCGGGGGTGGGGGCGTGGGAAGGGGAGGGGGGGGGAGGATATTTCTGGACGATTAAAGGGCACGCCATGCGGCTCTTTAATTCTCAGTGCCCCGGGTTTGCGCGTTCACGTACGAATGCACGAAGTGATATTACGTACCCTTGGGTAAGCTCCCTTTCAAAATAAGCAGTCACATGTTTGATTATACGAATATTTACACACACAAACACACACATATGATTCGTCTCTATCTTCAAAATCTATACCTGTACGAATATATAACACATGTTATCCTAAACATATGATTCTGATCTAAATTCCAAATTTATACTTGTACAACGATATATAATCCTACACATATGATCCTTCTTTAAATTCAAAATCTATACCCGTACGAAGATATTACACATATTATTCTATATCTTAAGAATCTATATACAAATAAATATTAGCTTGCTGTCAGGCTAAAACATACACATTAACACACATATGTTACTCGCAAATGCTTAGAATTTTTTTTACGAAGTTACATTACATATTTGTGTAACGAGACATAAAGCAATTACATTGATATTACATACATACGTACATGCACAAAGTTTCACTAATAATTATCTCATTTAATAAATAAACTCATAGTTGCATGAGTCTTCAAATGGAGAAACAAATCCTAAGTTAATTATGAGTACATATATTTAAAGGTAAAACTTTATAAATAGCTTTCGGGAGTCTTTAAATTACACTCATTACACAATACTTCTCACAATTCTTAAGAAACACAAGCTTGACAACCCATACACTTACAAATATACACAAATGTTGTACCAACATATAAAATCACACACGCAAATATACAAAAATAATAAATACACGAACACAAAGTTAAATTAGATAAAAACAAGTATTTCTGCACAGCGTATAATCAAGGCCACCGAAAATAGATCTATCTTTCGGTGGTTCTCGGTATAATGCTGTATAGGCCGCGGCCCATTAAACTTTCAGCCACGGCTCGGTGGTGGCATGTTCTATAGCCAGACGGACGATCATGGCTAACTTTAACCGTAAATGAAATAAAAACTACTGAGGCTAGAGGGCTGCAATTTGGTATGTTTGATGATTGGAGGGCGGATGATCGACATACCAAATTGCAGCCCTCTAGCCTCAGTAGTTTTTAAGATTTGAGGGCGGACAGAAAAAGTGCGGACAAAAAAACTGCGGACAGAAAAAAGTGCAAACAAAAAAATGCGGACAGAAAACGTGCGGACAGAAAAAAGTGCGGACAAAAAAACTGCGGACAGAATAAATTGCGGACAGAAAAAGTGCGGACAGAAAAAAGTGCGGACGGACAGACAAAGCCATCTCAACAGTTCTCATCTACGGAAAAATAAAAATGACGCAATCACAAGCTATATTACAAACTAGGTCACTGCTGAATCAGGTCGAAAAAATAAATTTTTGTTTGGAATTAAACCTTGGCGAAAAAGATTATACACTGTAAAGAATAAAATAAAAAAAAATAACTGACAGTGAATGAAAAAAAAGTAAACAAAACACTTTTATTTGCAGAGGTTTTCTTCCACGTATATGAATTGCCAATAATAGTCTCTTTTATTCCTGCTTTGTAATCTTCTACAGAATAATAATAATAATAATAATAATAATAATAATAATAATAATAATAATAATAATAATAATAATAATAATAATAATAATCATTGTCTAGACTCCGGGTCGAGCGCCGATGCGTCACGTGGGCAGCAATAATATTCAATCTTATTACTTATAAACGTCTATAAAATCAATAATTAAAAAATATATAATAAAAATATTAATAATTCAGATTCCTGATCGAGCTATAATGAGTCACAACGAGGCCAAAAAAGCCACTTCGGCCTCAGAAGCAGCGAGAGAACCAGAAGTAATAAAATCCCAAATAAATGGAATGTCGTTTATCAGAAGAAGAAGAAGAAGAAGGAGAAGAAGAAGAAGAGTCTGAAGACTCTCGCTTTCCTCTGTGTCCTCTCTTTCGTTTGTTTGAACAAAGAAGCGAGAAAATACAAACGAATGACAAAAAAGGACACCTGCTTTCATAAAGGGGGTCAGCACGGATGGCGGGCTTCGATAGAATACGAGAAGTATTATGAATACGAACAGTTGAATGCCGACAGTTAATAGACAAATCTCACGCCAGACGACCACCCCACAACCTAATTTCTAATTTAAGCCTGTGCTCTCGATCTGTGTTTATTTTTCCCTGTAATAATAAAAAGAAGCAGTGAACACCTTAATAAGCAAGCACAGGGGACCGAGCACATGACTCCAGTAGGGGGAATTTAGGCCAAACACCAAGAGATAGATGCTTTCTTTGGGGGGGAACTTTGCCAAATGAAGGCTTTGCTTATTTTCCAACATCCTTAAACAATAATAATAATAATGATAATAATAATAATTTTTATTATTATTATTACTATTCAGAGGAAGTAACCAATTCATGTGGAACAAACGCCGGCTTTGTCTGTCCGTCCGCACTTTTTCTGTCCGCCCTCAGATCTTCAAAATTACTGAGGCTAGAGGGCTGCAAATTGGTAAGTTGATCACCAACCCTCCAATTATCAAACTTAGCAATTTGCAGCCCTCTAGCCTCAGCAGTTTTTATTCTGTTTAAGGTTAAAGTTAGCCAAAGTTAGGATAGGCCACCACCGGGCCGTGGTTGAAGTTTCATGGGCCGCTGCTCATACAGCATTATGCCGAGACCACCGAAACATAGATCTATTTTCGGTGGCCTTGATTATACGCTGTAGCGGCTGTACAGAAAAGTCGGCGCATTTTTTTTTTTTTTTACTTTTTCTGGTAGAAGAATAACTTAAACATTATTGACATTTTTACCCAAATGTCAGCACGGGCTCTTGCTGTTGTGCAGCAAATTTTGAAATGTCTTGAAAGCACAGCCACAATGGAGACTATAATTTGGTTTTACAAAAAAAAAGATAAATAAATAATAAATATATAAATTACTAAATAAATAAATATATAAAAAAATAAATACATAAATAAATAAAAATAAATTATATAAATAAATAAACGGAACAATAACAATAAAGAATATAAAAAACAAATAATTCAAAATAAAGTACATAAACAAATAAAAAAAATCAAAATACAAATAAAAATAACGTATATAAAATAAAAAAATGTATATATAAATAAAAAAATAAATATACAAAAATAGAACATATAAACGTGATGACTAAACCGGGGCTTATCTAGCACACCTGAAATACCTGATGAAGTCATTCCCCCCCACCCCCATCCGCCCCCCCCCCCCCACCGCGCGCCCACCTGTCCTGACCTGACACCTGTTCCCTCACAGGTCCAGACTTTCGGCATCGGACAGGTGAGAAAATCTCATTAAGCGGTCACGAGGAGTTACGTGTACCGATGTGTCTACAGGTGAGAATGTGCATTAATATAAAATAGGAACACCAGTTCTTTAGTTTTTTGTCCTCCGTCAGATCTTGAAAGCTGCTGAGGCTAGAGGGCTGCAAATTGGTATGTTGATCATCCACCCTCCAGTCATCAAACGTACCAAATTGCAGCCCTCTAGCCTCAGTAGTTTTTATTTTATTTAAGGTTAAAGTTAGCCATAATCGTGCTTCTGGCAACGATATAGGATAGGCCACCACCAGGCCGTGGTTAAGGTTTCATGGACCGCGGCTCATACGGCATTACACCGAGACCACCGAAAGATAGATCTATGATGAGAGCAGTAAGTAGAAGGGACTCCAATCCCTCGACGTAAGCGAATTAAAGGGCTAGATTGTTTTTATGTCGACTAATCGCCCAGAACAGTTAATGGGGAGCGAATCTCCCCCCTCCGGAATAATGCAATAAGCATCGACGTTAGCAAACTAAATAGCTAGATGGTTTCTATGGCGACTAAGTCACTCTTATGGGTAGATCAGACGACGAATATCTTGAACAAATTTTGTTTCTGTCAAACTTACAGAAAAGGAGAATAAAAATATGCTTAGATTTTCTCAAAGATATTTTGGACACGTATTCAAACATAGATTAAGACATGGCATCCGTTTAATAATAATAATAATAATAATAATAATAATAATAATAATAATAATAATAATAATAATATGCCCCTCAAAAATGAAGATAACTATGACATCACTTTGAGATCATTATTATCAGAAAAGGTTTTGTTAATAATAATAATAATAATAATAATAATAATAATAATAATAATAATAATAATAATAATAATAATAATCAAATCAATCCCAGGTAATAATGATAAAAATGTTCATCAATAATTATCATAATCTTCATTCAAAGTCATAATGACATAAAGAATCATCCGCAATATATCAACAATAATCTTCGCACGTCAAGTAATCATCATCATTGTTAAAGTATAATAATAATAATAATAATAATAATAATAATAATAATAATAATAATAATAATACTAACATTAAAACTGGTGGCTAATGAACAAATGACATCCAGCTACAACCATCATGAGGACACGAGCACTGAACAAATCACGCCTTGTCTCTCCTTACCTAAGCTCCCACCTCGTCACGTGACGATCACATCTTTCGCCCCCCGAAGGGGGGAAAGGGAGGGAAGAAGGGGGCGAAAGGACCTACCAAAATGAAACCCCTTCCCTCCCCCTGCCCCGCCAACATCCCAAGACCCCCGCACTCTCGAGCGAAGTGCCAAAAATCTCCTTTGGGAGCAGATAGAGCAGGGCTATGCAACGGTTACGTGACATTCTCTCGATCAGCCATCTTGAGTGAGCGATCTTTCTCTTCTTTTTCTTTGATATTTTTAGTTCTTATTTTTCGGGTGTTGGTTCCAACGTGGCCATACCGTTTTAGAGGTTGGGATGATCTTAAATTAATTTCCCCCCTTTTTTTTTAATGCTGGTAGTGTCCGCTGAATGTTTCTTTGGGGTGTGTTGGAATTGGGGAATCAAATTTAGGCCACAGGCCAACAAGCACTGGGACCTATGAGATCATTCGGCGCTGAAAGGGAAATTGAGAGGAAAGGTGGTTTGACAGGTGTAACAGGAGGAAAACCTTTTTGCAGCTGTACTTTGAAACACCTGTTAGAAGACGGTTGAGGAAAATCAGACGGAAGAAAGAGAATATGAAAGGAAGTACAGTAAAAAAAATGAAAAATGGTTTCAGCTAGGGGACGAAAGGACGCTGCAAAGAACCTTAAATTAATGCCTACAGTGCACCACGCGAGGTGCACTGACGACACTACCTCCCTTTTGAGGTGAGGGGGGAAGTATATTTGTCTAAATACTCTAATTCACTTTGAAATTTTTTCTATAAACGGGAATACTCATAATCATAAAAAAATTAGTATATTGAGATTCTGCAAAAGAATAATTAGTCTACTCTTTACTCTATTTTAAATAGTATTAAGTAAACGAAAAATCGATATGAACAATATTAATCACCAAACTTCTATTAAAAAAAATACACAAAAAAATTATCAAATACAAAAATCTAAATCACGTTACGTTTTAATTCACACAAACCATTACAAAATACACCGACATAATATCATGAATGACACTGTTTGCGTCCCTTGGTGTCCTGTCCAAATTCGACAAAAATCATGAAAGAAAATTACTGAATGGAATACACGTCACTATTTTTCACTCGCCAAAATATAGTGAAATGAAATGTCTGCAGAAAGCAAAATGATTTTAGAGTTTGTGATAGTGAATTTTTTGTTCACATGAAATTGTTGAAGGAAAACATGACACAATAAAGAGAATTATAGTGAATCGCAATTCACTATTTTCCATGAACATTCTCAAATGGAAATAAATTAAACTGAATATAGAATTTAGGCCAAAAGCCAAGCGCTGGAATCTAAGAGGTCATTCGGGGCTGAAACGGAAACTGACAGCAAAAAGGTCTGAAAGGCGTAACAGGTGGAAAATCTCAAAGCAGTTGCACTATGAACCAACTGTTAGGAGAGGGTTGAGGAAAGTAAGACAGAAGGAAGAGAATATGAACGGAGGTACAGTAAAAGGAATGAAAGGGGTTGCAGCTGAAAGTCTAGTAAATGTTGAAGGTATATGAAACGAATATACACATTATGCAAACTGACTTTTAATGTTATTTATTATTTGAAAATTGGTTATCTAGGAATAATATTTCTTGGGGGTCATTATCTTTGTGACATTTACAGTCTTTTGTTTACGTTTTTACGGTAAATCCCCAACGGGCTTGTACCAAACACGGCGCAAAGGTGGGTACATACCAGGTTAAATTTAACCCTTGGGGGTCACTATCTAAGAAAGATCCGAAAATTGTAAAAATATTTTCAAAATATTTTTAAAATTTTTTCCAACAATGTTGAGAAAAAAAAAAATTTCCCAGAAATACTGAGAAAAAAAAACAAGTAAAAAATTCGCCGAAGTTTCTTCTGCACAGTCGAGTTTTCTGTACAGAGTATAATGCTGTATGAAACTCTCAGCCAAGGCCCATGAAACTCAGCCGCGGCCCATGAAACTTTCAGCCACGGTCCGGTGGTGGCCTGTGTTGCTGGCACTGCTATCAGACGCAGATCATGGCTAACTTTAACCTTAAATCAAACAAAAACTGGTGAGGCTAGAGGGCTGCAATTTGGTATGCTTGATGATTGGAGGGTGGATGATCAATATACCACTTTGCAGCCCTCTAGCCTCAGTAGTTTTTAAGATCTGAGGGCGGACCAAAAAAAAAATATCACCCCCAATCTGCTTTCCTCTTACAGAAGATTTCATACCCGCGACGCCCTACGGAATTTGGCTCCGCCAAAACCAAGAGTACGTCTGAAGTGTCTCAGATCATTCGTCAAGCTGCCCATGCCCGAAATACTTTCTGGGGCACTTGGTAGTAGGGCTTTGACAGCAGCTGCTACAGAGACGAGGAAGGCCCAGGGTATTCTAGACTTCCGGCATCTCTCCAGAAAGCACACCTGTCTTCTGCAGCCACAAAGGTCGAGTTGAATTTCAGCCCAGATGATCCGTCAAGCACTAATGACTGCTTGACTGACTGAGTGATTTCAATATGGCGTTGCAATAACTGTGGTCGATGACGCCACAGCACTGGCACTGAAGGATGAGTGATTGAATGATTGATTTCAGTATCACGGGCGTTGCAATAACTGTGGTCGATGACGCCACAGCACTGGCACTGAAGACTGATTGATTGAATGATTGATTTCAGTATCACTGGCGTTGCGACGAATATGGTCAATGACGTCACAGCACTGGCACTGAGGGATGAGTGATTGACTGACTGATTTCAGTATCACTGGCGTTGCAACGAATGTGGTCAGTGACGTCACAGTAATGGAGAATGCTTCCTGAATTCGGAATTCTGTCAACTTCAAAGGCATGCAATTCTGCGTCACATTTCTCTGTTGAATATTCAAATTACCACGAACCTGTTTTATACTGCCTTTATTATCTTTAAAACTTTCCAAAAAACCACTTATTGAACATGCCTTTTAAAAGGTCCATTTATTACTAAAAATTTGCAAAATCCACATTTGGATTATGCCTTTTAAAAGGTCCACTCATTACTTAAAATTTGCAGAAAGGCCCATTCATTACAATAAGCCATAAAGCCACATAAGGAATATGCCTTTTAAATGGCCCACTTATTACTAAAAATGTGCAAAAAAGCCATTTATGGAATACGCCTTCTAAAAGAACAATTACACTGCAGTCTTCAAGCACTAACAGCCCTTACGTGACAGAGGGCAGAAAATAGGAAGTATTACCAAAATGAAGTCGTCCCTCTAACTCGCAAAGCATATCCAAGGGACCCTCCTATTAATAGCAGTGATGTTGTCAGTCCATCCCCTGACCCCTACCCTTCATTTCCCCCACCCCCAGGAAACCCCCTCCACTTTTTTCACCTCCTCCTTCTTCTTTCTCTTTCTGCAGTAGCCCCTGCCAGAATCAGCTATCTGTAACCCCTCAATACGAGGGACCAAAAATAGACCTGACGAGTCAGTCCTCAGGTTCACTTAATGGCCGAAGGTGACACAAACGTCGTCTCAGGGGCTAATTACATTTTTGTCCTCTATTTCTTTAATGGGTGGGGGAGTGGGGCGGGGGAGGGGGGGGAGAAGGAGGGGGGAACTTAAGTGAATGGCAGGGTATTATTGATGTTAGGGTAACGCTGGTGTAGTTAGGAATGATGTTTATGGTGAATGTTTCTCTAATCATTGAGGATAATGTTCTGTACACACACATTAATATATATATATATATATATATATGTATATGTGTGTGTGTGTGTGTGTGTGTATAATTAGCAAAACCGATTATTACACAACGCAATGGAAAAGCAGTATTTAAATAATAATAATAATAATAATAATAATAATAATAATAATAATAATAATATTAATAATAATAATAATAATAATAATAATATACTGAAACAACGATAAACCCAATACCTAAGGGAAATTAAAAAGTACCAAACTCTCCTTCATTTTCCTCCTCCTCCTCCCCTCTTCTCTCCTCCTCCTCCTCTTCTTCTTCTTCTTCTTCTTCTTCTTCTTCTTCTTCTTCTTCTTCTTCTTCTCCACAGTAGCAGACTCATAGGAATTCATCCAGCGATCCCATTCTCACCGTGGAAACAACTTCGTATTTTTCCCCTGGGCCACGGGAACTCCCTCCCCCCCTCCCCCTTCCCCCTTCTCCTACGGGACCCAGAACACGTAGCTAATAAGGCCCTCCGTGGGCTGGGCAGGGAAACCGCCCACGGCCGCCGAATATGTCTTTCTAGGACCCCCGAAAACACATCGATTACACTGACGTATGAACCCGGTCACCTCTTCGTGCACCAAGGCGTGTTCTTACGTTCCCCTCTCGTTCGTGAGCGTAAATACTTTCGTCTGGTTATTAATTATTAAGTTTGTCCTTCACACACATATACGCCACATACATACACACGTACACATACACACACACACATTTTTATTTATTTTGATTATCAAGCCTGTTCTTCATACAAGCACCTAATTTTTTTTATTTCACGCAAAAGACTTTACACCTTCTGACACCCCCCCCCTCTCTCTCTCTCTCTCTCTCTCTCTCTCTACGTTTTTTCGGATTGTCCACTTAAATCTTAAGTTACTATTGCACAGTGGTTTTCAATAACTTGGAAATATTAAATGTTAATAAAACCATATATATATATATATATATATAAATATCTATCCAGCAGTCTTGCTGGCACTTATTACTCTCTCTCTCTCTCTCTCTCTCTCTCTCTCTATATATATATATATATATATATAGAGAGAGAGAGAGAGAGAGAGAGAGACCCATCCCAATTCACGCCTTCACAAAACATAAAAATAGAAAAACAAAAACAAAACCAAAAAACGTTGAAAACGACCCTAATTACAAATCGACCACATTACAACATTAGTGAGCCAGACTCTCCGTCTAATGGCAGCGGAACCCTTTTAAACACCTGTACCGTGAGTGATGAGTGACAGGTGTACACCTGTGAAATCACACTTGCTATTACCCCCCCACCCACCCCCATAACCCCCCCGCTGCCGCTCACCTGTCTGAAAGCGCACCTGCGCGGGCGCGACATCGCAGGTGAGCATGTCACCACGCTATACATGCTCTCTCGGCTTAATGAGAGAGAGAGAGAGAGAGAGAGGGGGGGGGGCTGGGCAGGGAGGGAGGGAGGGGTGGGTTGTATTCTATGACAAATAGGTAACTTGAAATTTGTAGTATTCGGTCAAAAGATTTCTTATGGGCACCGAGATTTTGTGTCAAGGTTTATCTATTTATTTATCTGTTTATTTTATTTGTTTATTATAATATTCATTTATTTGTTTATTTATCTGTTATAATGTTTCTTTGTTTATTTATTATAATATCTTTTTATTTATTTATTATATATTTATTTATTTATTTATTATATTTATTTATTTAATATATTTATTTATTATACCATTTATTTATCAGTTAACATTTATCAATTTTTTTATTTTCTTATCTATGTATTTATTCATTTAAAGTTTTGTCTTTTTCAAATACAATAATAATAATAATAATAATAATAATAATAATAATAATAATAATAATAATAATAATAATAATAATAATAAAACGTTTACTGTTTACAGATTTTAACTCCATTCGACAGAGCTGGAATATTTACCCAATAATAATAATAATAATAATAATAATAATAATAATAATAATAATAATAATAATAATAATAATAATCTTCGGATCACTGGCCCGAAATGAACAACGGCTGAATGTTATTCATCTAATGACAGCAACGAAAGTCTTCAACTGTCAAAATGACACAATAATAATTATACATAATTCCAACGATACTGACATCAGTACTTCTCAATTAACAGTCACCAGTACATATGTGACGGTACCTCCCATTGAATGTGACCTGATCATTACTTGCTCATTTAATGTGATCATTAATGGTCGTATGTGGTTATGTGCTTATGACGTCATACGACTTTCACATAGATTCATAAATCTTTTAGTGTTATTATTTCGAGAAGGAAAACATAACTGATGAAAGCAGGGTGACAGTTACCTAGAAAGCTCATCATACTGTGGGTCTCTTCTGTCAGAGAGAGAGAGAGAGAGAGAGAGAGAGATACTGTTGAACTCTTTTTGTATTGTTAATATGCTAAATTCTGAAAAAAATAACACTATTAAAATTGTTCAGATTTTCTGTAATTTCAACAAGGGTAAGAATGACGCGATTTCTAGAAGGAAATTTAACTTTTAATCTTTAAAATATATGTTGCAGAATCAAAATAAGGAACGCAGTGACAGACAGGACCGCTTGTTGAGTTTATGTACGAGTATTCAAGACACCAAGTAATGGTCCTTCAATGGACGAGACCTCTGCTCTGGTGTCAAAAACGAGAGTCATCTTTATTCACCTCCGCAAGAAGCTATCATTGGTATGTCTGTTACAGTACAGCGCGATATTTCTTGATGCTTGCAAACAGTCCCCTTGTCTTGCTTGTGATATCGCAGCTATGCAAGCAGCGGGAAGGAACTTAACAATGGCTTGGACAAATTGAATCTGATCATTTACAGACTCATCTTATTGGAAAAACGAGAATCTCAAGGACGCGCCTTGGCGTTAGGCCTAGTGGCTATTATACTGCGCAGTCCTGGGCTCCCCCAATCGGGCATGACAACTCTTAACTTGTCATGGTATCTCTTGGCAATACATGCCCCTGAATTGTTGTCTCACCCCTTGGGCATAACTTAGGAGTTCGTGCCCTACCTTCAAAGATAAAATAGTCTCAATGACATTTTCACAAGGGCACGACATCTCAAGTCAACGAACTGGACCACTTTTGTACCCAGTGAAATAGAGGGCAAAGGATTACAGGTGCCAAGATGTCACCTTGCAGAATGACTGTATAACCATCAAAAAAACAAGGGAGGTTGAATGTGCACAGATTTTTTCAGAACAAATGACAGGGTTCACCAAGTATTACTGCTGAAGATGTGCTAGCATGGCTGTCAAAATCTCTCTTCTGAACCAGTGACAACAAATAATAAAGCCTTTGGCGTGTGTCTGGATAAGATCTTTGGAGAACAGTAGTCTCCGTGAGTTAGATACCATTCAGGTGGAACCACCTGCTTCAGGTGTAAGATAAATCAGCACAGCTTCTATTGTGGCAAATTTGGAATCCCTCCCAGCCAACTAATGTTTCCATGAAGGTAACGTAAAATGGTCAATTCTTCTACGTCTTGTCAAGCATTTTTCTGACAAAGGATCAGAAACCTTTTTCAGGGATTAAAACCAAGAATTCAGATTCCTGAAATTGTAGAATGGCATCTTCCTTCAAGGTCCAGAAGAATGCACATGCCTCACCCATCAAGGGACTTGTCATAATAACAGAAAAGGAGCCAGGCCTCAATCGCTGAAGTTTGGACTTCACAGTAAAGGAGCCAGGCCTCAGTCATTGAAGTTTGGACTTCACAGTAAAGGAACCATGCCTCAGTCATTGAAGTTTGGACTTCACAGTAAAGGAGCCAGGCCTCAATCGCTGAAATTTGGACTTCACAGTAAAGGAGCCATGCCTCAGTCATTGAAGTTTGGACTTCACAGTAAAGGAGACATGCCTCAGTCATTGTAAATTTGGACTTCACAGTAAAGGAGCCATGCCTCAGTCATTGAAGTTTGGACTTCACAGTAAAGGAGACATGCCTCAGTCATTGAAGTTTGGACTTCACAGTAAAGGAGCCATGCCTCAGTCATTGAAATTTGGACTTCACAGTAAAGGAGCCATGCCTCAGTCATTGAAGTTTGGACTTCGCAGTAAAGGAGACATGCCTCAGCCATTGAAGTTTGGACTTCACAGTAAAGGAGCCATGCCTCAGTCATTGAAGTTTGGACTTCACAGTAAAGGAGCCATGCCTCAGTCGTTGAAGTTTGGACTTCACAAAAAAGAAGCAATGCCTCAATCACTGAAGTTTGGACTTCACAAAAAAAGGAGCCATTCCTCAATCACTGAAGTTTGGACTTCAAAAAAAGAAGCAATGCCGCGGTCACTG
>JANJGK010008192.1:0-2500 GCA_039081455.1 Macrobrachium rosenbergii
AAATAACAATAACTAAATCAGTAACCAGAGAGAGAGAGAGAGAGAGAGAGAGAGAGAGAGAGAGAGAGAGAGAGAGAGAGAGAGTATCTGATTGATCAATTTAATTCTGTAATTCGGCATCACAACTTTTTTAGATACTGACGTCGAAAACGTACAATAGTTTCTCGTTAAAAAATTATTTCACAGTTGCTTCTACCGTACACACAAGGCTAATGAACACTTATATGCCTAGCATCTGTAAATATGCATATAAAAACTCATAAAAATTAAGAATAAAGAATTATACAATAAAATTTGAAGTTACTGCACAATGGTAAATAATGGAATAACGTATGCATTGTAATACTATAGAAAACTATCACTAATTACCAAGGGAAAAATAATAGCAGCAATAATAAAAATAAAAAATATTTTTGAGATGCTGAAGTAATTTGGTAATGAATATAAATTTAGCCTTAGGAAAAGTGACCCAAATATTCATAATAAATAAATTCATCAACAAAAATTAGGTGAAATCTGTGGTAATGGGAGAGATTTCTTTTAGGCATGTGGGTGTGGGCGATTCCTGTGGATGGGCTTTGCTGTGTTGGAAGGGATGGGAAATAAGAGGTGGGAAAATGAGGCGCTTTGGAGCTTTCGTTTTTCCAATTTCAAAGTTATAACTTCGACTCTGTCAAAAGACCTTTTAATGCAACGATCCGGAGAAAAAACAAGAATCAAGTAATAAATGCGTCGAAGTTTCTTAGGCGTAATCGAGTTTTCTGTACAGAGTAAAATCAAGGCCACCGAAAATAGCTCTATCTTTCGGTGGTCTCGGTATAATGCTGTATGAGCTGCGGTCCATGAAACTTTAACAGCGGCCCGGTGGTGGTGGTCTATCATATATCGTTGCCAGAAGCACGATTATGGCTAACTTTAACCTTAAATAAAATAAAAACTCCTGACGCTAGAGGGGTGCAATTTAATATGTTTGATGAATGGGGGGTGAATGATCAACATAACGATTTGCAGCCCTCTAGCCTCGGTAGTTTTTAATATCTGAGGGCGAATAGAAAAAGTGCGGACAGAAAAAAGTGCGGACGGACAGACAAAGCCGGCACAATCGTTTTCTTTTCAGAAAACTAAAACGGATTAAAAAAAGCCATAACAACATTACTTCACTCTGAGAGTGAAATTATAAGAATAATAATCTCGAAAGCGATAACTTGAAAGTGACGAGACAGGGTCTGAGCGCTGAAAGACAGCCACTGAAAAAATGAAGATTCAATTAACTCTGAGAAGAATGTCTCATCACTCCGGGAAAAAAAAAACTCTAAATTGGTGGCATGAATCGAGAAAGAGGGAATTAATAATTCCAGTCTCGACCTAATTATGTTTTCTTAAGATTAAGAAAATGCAGTAACAAGGGTCAGTTTTTCGTATCAGAGATACCTAATGAACCTTTTGTAGATATATATGTCAATAAGAAACAAGAGAGTTCGTTCTCTTGTTACTCCAATACCACAAGCGCAGTCCTTTCGAAATTTGTTTGTCTCAGACTACAAGTACGAATATTAATATAGAACTTTTGGAAAAAAAAATCTCTAAAGTTTGAAGTGAATATATTAACTGCAAAACCAATAAATTACCCAAAGCAATATATATATATATATATATATATATATATATATATATATATATATATATATATATATATATATATACAGTATATATATATAGTATATATATATATATATATATATATATATATATATATATATATATATATATATATATATTTATTTATATATATATTTAGATTTATATGTATATATGTGTGTATATATATGGATGATTTCACAAAAACAAGGGGTCTTAGATTCGAACCTCGGGCGGATAGAACACTGTGGCAGGTAGCACCCAATGAAGAGATGGGCACGGAGTTAGCAACTTCATCCTCAGTCAGTAACTGAGAAAGACTTGATAAAACACTACTGAAGCCTTAATAAAATGGTTTTCTGCTAAGTTTATAGCCCTCTCTCTCTCTCTCTCTCTCTCTCTCTCTCTCTCTCTCTATATATATATATATATATATATATATATATATATATATATATATATATATATGTGTGTGTGTGTGTGCGTATGTATATAATATATATATTATATATATAATATATATATATATATATATATATATATATATATATATATATACTATAGATAACTGTGTATATAACAAGGGAAAATAAATTGGGTAATAAAATGGTTTTCCGCTACGTTTATAACCCTCTCTCTCTCTCTCTCTCTCTCTCTCTCTCTCTCTCTCTCTCTCTCTCTCTCTCTCTCTCTCTCTATATATATATATATATATATATATATATATATATATATATATATATATATATATATATATATATATATATATATATATATATATATATATATGTAAAGTAACTGCGCAAATAACAAGGGAAAATCAAGCACAGTATGTATGGACGCACGTTTACGTTAAGTTGAA
>JANJGK010008192.1:7500-27697 GCA_039081455.1 Macrobrachium rosenbergii
CTTGACAGCAGCAATAACCGGGAGGATACACCGCTAAATAGCTAATCAGTTCATACTCTGTTTCCGAGTAGACCAATTAACGGGTTGTTGACCGGAAAACTTTAATCTGAGAGTACTATGGGCAGACCTTTTAACGAGTTGTGGACTAGAAAAGTTAATTTGACTTGAACATGACAGCAAACATTCTCGGTTATTCGGTGCCTGAAGAAAAATTAAGGACAGATTTACTTTTCACTAACCACCAGTTGTACCTAGTGACTAGTTTTCAATAATACACAGAAAAACTTTTGGCAAGGTGAAATTTGCCTCAAAATGATAAAACCTGGTCACTGGCAAGAGTCATCTGAAAACAATGAAGTGTCTTAAATTAACTCAGTTCTGAGTCGCCTTCCCTATTTATGCTGAATATACTAAAAGAAAGGTATCCATAAGTAGATATTTTTTTGTGCACAGTCACTTCTACCTACTAAAATAATAGTTGACTTTAAACAATGCTCATGTGTTGTACAAGCGCCCACTCTCTTCTATCCCCGTGGTACATTCCTTTCTACGGCTCTATTCCAGTTCTGTCTGACAGAAATTGTTGACTGGACAGCTTCGCGTTTTCTGCTATTACTCTTTCCATAGGAGATTACGATTGGTTTTTCAATTTCTTCAGACAAGACTGAACACGTAACAATCTATTTCCAGCTTCTAGAGATGAACAAGGCGAGTGGATAACGACTAATCGTTTTTCCCATTCCGTGCAAAATCCAATGTGTTCTACTGATTTATGCAGATGGTGGTTAGTAGCTCTTCTCAAAAATATGAAAGTTACTAAAATGGGATTGATTGGGGACAGTGAAGAAAACTACAGATGATGGTTATTCGATTGTTACAGGTTACAGCCAAGGTGGAGGAAGGTATGACGCTAACAACCTCATCCGTAAAAAGTCTTGCCGAGAACAGGAAGGTAAGGGAAATCGGATTGAATGGGGACAGTGAAGTAAACTGCAAAAACTAATGAAATAGTTGAAGCAATCTGCAAGAAGGGAAAGTCGCCAGCAATACCAATTTCAGCAAGGTTAAGGTCACGGGGGTAAATGCAAACCATGAAAATGGAGCGATGAATGTTAACATAGACATTGAAAGCATCAAAGCAGCTGACTTGTACAGGTATCTTGGAGTAAATAAAACAGATGACAGTAATATTAAGATACGAATTTAGAATGGTGTGTCAAGAGATCTGGAAAGTAACTGAAGTGTTTGTGGTAGCTACATTTGGGAATGTACGAGTTGGATATTGTATGTGAATGAAAGGAAACCGGCTCAAGCAAGTGGAGACCAATTGTTTAGTTGAAATATATAGCATGAAAATATTTAAAATACTGAAGAATGTGTAGAGACCTATTAGTAGTAAGAAAGGGTTAGAATGTTTTGAGATGACTCAGCCATGTAGAAAGAATGGAAGATGATATACAAGTAAAAAGTGTATTATTCAGAAGTTTGGGAGGAAGGAGGAGTGGAACAGCTTTGAAGTAATGAATACAGAATGGAAAAGGTACCGGAAAGGAAGGACCTTAATGTCGAGTAAGTTCGAGTATATGCAAGTTACAAGGGAATGGTGAAGTGTGAGCACGAAGATTTGAAGGGAAACTGATGATCCCTCTCTGTATGTGAATGAAACGTCCAATAATGTCAGTTTTCAAAAGGTGAAAGTCTAGGTAAAACAATGATCACTGACGGTTTAACATATAAAAAACACAAAAAATATAATATATATTTATAATATATATATGCACATATATATATACAAATATATATATATGTATATATTATATATATATATATATATATATATATTATATATATATATATATATATATATATATATATATATATATATATATATATATATATTTATATATATATATATATATGCACACATTAATTTGTTACATGCACCGTGAAATTTTTTATATTCACAAATATTAAACCACAAATACCGTTTAATATCCAATTCACTATACCTCGGGGAATAATTTACACCCAAGGGGAATTATGATTGATATGTGCTTCGTCACCAGTGGGATTCGAACCGCTTACTTGTGACGAAGCACCTATCAATTATAATTCCCCTCGGGTGAAAGTTATTCCCCAAGTATAGTGAATTGCGGATTAATATATATATATATATATATATATATATATATAATATATATATATATATATATATATATACATATATATATATATAACAGAGTATGTGTGCATGCGTCTATGTATCCTTATATGCGGCAAAAACAAACACAAAAACAACACACACATTCTCTCTCTCACACACAAACACACACATACACTACACATATTCCATCTGCCTCCGCAGTTTAATCATAATTTTAAACCTTCCACCTTTCATTTTCTCACGTGCCGTCAGTATTGATTTTACCGGAACTATCCACCCCGATGATGTTTTTTTTTTTTTCGTTTTCATCGTTCAAGCTCTTAAATTTCCGTAATGCTTAAAAAGCTTTAATTAGTTCCATTAAACCGGAACTCAATTCATTACATCCTAGGCCTAACGTAATGATTACTATTATTATTATCATTATTATTAAGCTTTTAAAAGGGAAGGGTGGGTGAAAGGTTTTTAATCTTGCCGTGCATTAAGCGTTGAATAAGAGTTAGTGGTTGGTTTCCTTCAACTACTGATTATTAATGAGCATGTTCGTGTTAATGTTTATATCTTTATTTTCGGAATCTTCATTTCGACACTGATATTATTTCCATAACGATATTATTTCGATATTATTGGTGATGTCAGTCTCGCTATTATTCGTCCATATGCTGATATTATTTCCATA
Source organism: Macrobrachium rosenbergii (assembly GCA_039081455.1). Lineage (NCBI taxonomy): Eukaryota > Metazoa > Arthropoda > Malacostraca > Decapoda > Palaemonidae > Macrobrachium > Macrobrachium rosenbergii. The sequence continues at coordinate 10,344 of JANJGK010008192.1, forward strand.
ATGGTATTATTTCGATATTATTGGTGATGTCAGTCTCGCTATTATTCGTCCATATGCTGATATTATTTCCATAATGTTATTATTTCGATATTATTGGTGATGTCAGTCTCGCTATTATTCGTCCATATGCTGATATTATTTCCATAATGGTATTATTTCGATATTATTGGTGATGTCAGTCTCGCTATTATTCGTCCATATGCTGATATTATTTCCATAATGGTATTATTCCGATATTATTGGTGATGTCAGTCTCGCTATTATTCGTCCATATACTGATATTATTTCCATAACGGTATTATTTCGATATTATTGGTGATGTCAGTCTCGCTATTATTCGTCCATATGCTGATATTATTTCCATAATGGTATTATTCCGATATTATTGGTGATGTCAGTCTCACTATTATTCGGTCATATACTGATATTATTTCCATAATGGTATTATTTCGATATTATTGGTGATGTCAGTCTCGCTATTATTCGTCCATATGCTGATATTATTTCCATAATGGTATTATTTCGATATTATTGGTGATGTCATTCTCACTATTATTTGTCCGCCTATCTCCGAACAGTGCCTTTTATTACTTTCGTAGATCAATCTATTCAGTCTATATTTATCACTCAACGATCATTTTGTCTTAAACATACCTTCTCCTTATTTACGGCAGTACCAACGAAGAAACGCCTTGGGAAGCTGTGTCATAAGGTTGTAGAATCATAACCATTTCCCTTTTTTTACAACTCATATAATCTACAAGCACTTTTCACTACACTAGAAATGTTTAATGTAATTACGACAAAATATCACGACGCCTTCTTCAAAAAGACAATCTCATTAAGATATTTTTAACACGGTAGAGAGAGAGAGAGAGAGAGAGAGAGAGAGAGAGAGAGAGAGAGAGAGAGAGAGAGAGAGAGAGAGAGAGAGAGAGATTTATCTGAAGCGATAATTATAGTTGTTTGTAGTTTTGAAACTTGGTGATATAATAATAATAATAATAATAATAATAATAATAATAATAATAATAATAATAATTATTATTATTATTATTATTATTATTATTATTATTATTATTATTATTATTATTATTATTATTATTATTATTATAATGTTGTTTTTGTTCTTGTTGGAGGTAACTTTAAAAGAACGTATTATCGAACATGGTCTGAAAATTTCAAGCATTCATTCGAAAAGCAAACGAATGATATTTCAACAGAAAATTTTACCAAATATAAAATTTCATTACACTTCCCTCCGCAAATGATATCCAGCTTGACGTCAGTCAAAGCAAATGAAATAAAAAAAAAAAAAAGAATTAAAAAACTAAAAAAAAAAAAAAAAATTAGATGATGCAAAAATTAAATTGGATCAGCGCAAGGAATGTATTTCCCCGTCCTTTATATTCATTAAAATCTAAATTGATATGAATTCTAATTTCATATTTCTAATTTTCATATTTCCTTTTTTTTACACTGAGTGGCTCTGCCGGCCATGATTTATTCATCGGGGTGAAAAGAATTGTGGTAATTAAATGTAATCTAATTATTCATGGCGTCAAGTGCATTCTGTCCGTCCCGAGAACCTCCAGACAGGATGGTCGCACGATTAAACCCCCGTAAGTTACCTCCTCTTTCTCTAATGACCTCCCTTCAAGGTTCAGTTGAACATCATCCACAGGAAGTCTTGACAAATTGTGAATTAAGTCGCCATCTCCCGTAATTGAGGGTATTCCCCGTCTTTGTCTCCCCCCCCCCCCCTTCATCTCCTTCTTTGCATCTCCACTCGTCTCCTTTCACTGCTTCAGCATCAGCTGAAATTTATGTCTCAACGTAATATAATTCTTCGTCAGTCAATCAGTCATTCCTTTCTCATCTTATCGTTCCCACTTCCTTCTACCTTCTTTTCTTCTCGCGTACTTTGAACATCTCAGGTCATATTCCTCCTCTTTTCATTTCCTTATTCTTCCACCCTAGTACAGTCTAGTTCTCTGTCCCATCTACTTGTTCTGTTTAACCTCCATCCCACGCACTCCTTCTCCATCCTTTGACACGCCCTTCTCATCACCATCTTCCATATCCTCCACCTACGTCGTCCCCCTTCCATCATAATCGGCCTGCCCTCTTCCCATCACATACCCACGACAACAACCGCACTGAACATCTTTCAGGACGCAGCCATCCGCGTGGAGGCGGGTGGCAGACGCCTTTCAAGGACTGAAAGCGATCAGAAAATAGCCCCCTTTTATTGCCGGCAATCCGTCGTTAATTCTTTAATGAGGCATTTTCCCCAATCATCTCCGTTTGATTGACATTCTGATCTCTGAAGGTGGAAGACGAAGAAGAAGATTTGAGGTCACTGCGTAAAGGACGTTGTTATACCGCTGGGATTCCCTTGGTCCAATAGGCAGGCCACCTTGAATAGCCCCCAGACGACGCTAATTGCATCCAGAAAAGGCATAAATATATTACGAGAAAGAGAGAGAGACGAATATATGAACACGGACGAAATATAGCTAAGTGATACTATTGAAGAGATTCTTCGCCATATCTTCTGAACAAGGCTATCAAGAACGAAATTTATTCATATTAAGAGAGAGAGAGAGAGAGAGAGAGAGAGAGAGAGAGAGAGAGAGAGAGAGAGAGAGAGTATTTATAATTAATAAGTCCTCTGATAATCATGAGTGTGGAAAACCACCCGCTTAAGAAAAAAAAGTAGAAATCAAAGTTAAAGCAAATGAAAAAAGATTAAACACCGAATATGAACTTTTACCAAGTTTCCAAATCCTATTCCTTAATTAGCGTTCCTGGTTCCCAGAAAAGACGAAAATGATACTTTGGAAGTAATTGGATTAAAGAATTCTCCTCGAGGGAATCGCTAAGGAAATTCAGTTTTAAAAATGCAGAAGGGATGATTTGAGATATTCAGGATTCTCGTTCCTTTTTGTATTTAAGAATGCGTTATAGGATTCCCTTTTCAATTAACACATAAAATTTAGTATACAAAGAAGTATGGGTTACGGTTTACGGTTTGTTATATCTTAGTGGCTGTTACATTATTTTATAAGGATAAATGCTCCGGAGTTTATTTTTGTGGCTGTTACATTTTACACGGAGAGTATTATGAAAAGTTAGAGCAAAGCACAAGAACTTAACGTAAAATTTGTGAAACAGGACTGACAACTGTGAGGGAAGTGTGGAATGACTATGCAGATGCTAGCGGACAGTACAATGTAGATTTTGTGACAAAAAAGCATATCTGTGAGTACTAGGAAAAGAAAAAAATGAAAACTAATAGTAGAAAGAGATACGTTATACGGGTTAACAGACGCCAAGAAGATGGAGTAATGACCTGCATTCAGTTGGATTCTTCTAACAAAAAAACGGACATTTTGGAGTAAATGCTGTTATGTAAGAAGGTTGAATGAAAGATGAGGAAAGTATAAATGTAAGAGGTAATCAACACACAAACACGCGTGCATTGGAAACAAATTTCTACCTCATATCGGGACCGTAGATTTTTGCAATATCCTTTAGATGTGGCTTTTTTTATATATATTTCAGTCATGAGAATAACATTTTGTAGGAACAGCAGGCGTTGATAAAGAATATTTAGCCATTTCATGGCTCACTGAGTTCATCAATAAATAACTCGACAGTTCCACACAAACACACGATGAGGAATGCCTGTGGATTTTCATATAAATTTTATCGTTACTTTATAGATACAGAACCTTAAATCTTAGTCTCATTATGAATAGTTTTGAATTTTTTAACACCTTCTGTATTTATATCCTTTGGAATTACTTATCACCTTGTTAAATCACTTTAATTAAACATGATGTAGCTACTAATAAAATACAGTGTGTGACTATACACTACAGCTAAATCCAGTGACATGTCATATTTATTAGAGAAAATTTCCAAATTTTCCATAATACAATTTTGTGTAATTTACCTGACCCGTAAGCTTGAAAAATTCGACATAATACAGCAAGAAATAAATCTTGATGTATTTCCCCGGCGTTAATACTTTTGATCAAAGACATAAAATGAAAGATAAAAGGAAAGCCAAAAGGAATAAGAAATTGGTGTGTTTTGACACGAACTCACAGAGTCAGCAAAAACGCACACAAGGAACACACGCGTGCACAAACGCACACACACACGATTATCGACGAACCCCCCAAACATTAGCAAGAACATTAGAGCTGCACGAGGTGGAAATCGGATAGCAAATCCCGTAGAGTTAGACAAGTATTGACAGCTGCAAAACCTAACCCTGGTAAATGCGAGAATGGCGTGCTGGAAGACCCATGTCCGTTGCAATCTCATTATTCGACGATCCTGCATGCAGGCCGTAGCAGTAAATCCCGTTCTCTCTACTTTGTTTTAAATAGCAGTTTCTCGTTCGCTTTCTTGTCTACCTTTGACACCAAAGAAAGAAGAAAATCTTTCGAGTACATTATTTACTCAGTACATTGTACATTGAACATTATACATTTGCCTAGTAGGCATGGCGAGGAATCTTTTAAGTAGTATCATTTAGCTATTCTTTATCCGAGTTAATATATTTCTCTCTCTCTCTCTCTCTCTCTCTCTCTCTCTCTCTCTCTCTCTCTCTCTCTCTCTCTCTCTCTCTCTCTCTCTCCTAACGGGTAGGGAATAATGAGTAACGCATTGAACATTATTTTTTAACCATCCCTTACCGTTGTTAACTTTTCCTGCCCCAAAGCTACTAATTTTAATACTTTTAGCTCTAATGAAAAAGAAATCAGGCGCGCACACGGAAATAAGGCAGAAAATTAATATCTTTTTATTTGATAACTTTTATTCATCCGTGGCACCTTAACAAATGTGAAAGCACGTTCAGCTCACAACTGAAAGATTAGCGTTCGATCCCCGAACCAAAGGTATGGTCAGCTACCTGAAAGTATTCCCGAAAGTTTCAGCATGTCTGTTTTACTTGTGAAATGTGTGCCTGGTTGTCAGTTCACTGTTGTGGTTCGCAGCTAACGTGTGGAGGAAAGGAAATGGTAGAGAGGAAAACAACATAGATGAGGAAAAATGAGACGTCAAAATGTGTACAGAGAACGAAGGGCCTCGATTAGGTAGTCCTCACCCCACCTAAAATTTCAGGAAGATCTTTTGCTTCCAAAGTTTCATTATCAGTGTCATGAAATACTTCTTTGGATAACCTTGTGTTTTGTTATCTTAATTTTTTCCTTTTCCTATCATAATTTTCCAATTATCTGAACATAGTAATCAACTTTTTTATCCCATATTCTTCTCCTTACATTTTAATTCAACCAAATCTATATATATATATATATATATATATATATATATATATATATATATATATATATATATATATATATATATATATATATATATAAAAGTGAATGTCTGTATGTTTGGATGCCACAGAAATCCGAACCGTTTGACAGATGCAGACAAAATTTGGAAGGTTATATCTCAAAATCAAACCCCCACCCCCGTGACAGACATCAAACACAGACAAATTGAATGTAATTTTCATTTTTACCAATTCCATCAGGTTTTCCCTCAAGTGCTTTATGGGTTAATGGTAATTTTTCACCTGAACAATCCAGGTTTTCTTCCAGGCATTGTCAGATGTATGATTAACCTGTAACAATAAATCCCCTATAATATCAATTTTTTATCAGAATTTATGTGAATTTTAATCATAATTGATGATAATTATTAATACAATTGTTAATTACCTCAATAAAATCAACAGTGAAAATATATATCAGTTATTTCTATAAGTTGAGATTCGCTTTCCACAGACAAGAACGGCTTCCCCATCCGCGCATGCATAGTAACTGCTGGCTAAGCCCAACTTGCAACATATATGGTACTTCCTTTTTTAATTCGTTCAAATGCGAATTTCCTCATTAAATCATTCGTTTCTTCTTCGTTTTTATATTCGGAATTCGCTATAGCGACTGCTTAGTGACAATATGGTGACATATTTCGTTTTAAAGTCGGTTTAAATGAGGTCTGAAATTAATTATTGGGTAGTTTGGCAACGCCACCACCACACACACCAACTTCACCATCGTAAAAAATCACCTACACCAAACTCTCTCTCTCTCTCTCTCTCTCTCTCTCTCTCTCTCTCTCTCTCTCTCAAGGCATCAATCAAACATTCTGAAGAGGAATTTATCTATAAAGTTTTTAACCACTGCAAGTAAATTCACAAGAAAGAAAAGCATTTTTAATAATAGTACACATACTTTACAATTCAAAGGGGATGCAGAAAAATTTTTCTGAGTTTTTCATTTCAAAGCTCTTTCGGGCAGCGCCGGGTCGGTTAGCTAGTGTTATTAATATATATCCATGATTATTGTTCTTAATTTAATTATCCTAAATTCTCCTCGCCCCCTTTTATAATAAATATCCTTCATTTTAAAATTTCCTCACAATTTACTAATATTTTTTCCTTCCTTCTCCCAAAGCTTCTTCTTATTATTCCAATTTCTCCCTTTCATGTCTTGAATCATCTAGTGACCGGGATGTTATTTACCGTCATTTTCTTCCTTTCTAGGACCACTTTCTATGACCACCTCACTTTCAAGGACCACTTTCAAGGACCACTTTCAAGGACCATTTTCTAGGACCACTTTCAAGGACCATTTTCTAGGACCACTTTGAAGGACCACTTTCTAGGACCAGTTTCTTGCGGAGGCTCCAAGACCTCCTCCAATCTCATTTTAGCCCAGAGCGTTCCCCATAGTTTCCTAAGTCTTTTTTTTTTTCTTCCCCAAGTAAATATTGACTCCGCGGAAGGCCTTCTTTTATAGATCTTGGCTTCTTTGGTATACATAGGCCTTCCTTTCCCTTCTTACCACCACCACTACCACCACCACCACCGTCGCCCTGCAAAACAACTCCCTCCTCCTTACCAATCACTCCCTAGGACCTGACTCCCTCCCTCCCACCCTCCTCCCACTTCCAAAAACCCTCTTCAACAACAGGCCCAGGCTTATATGTTGTAGTCTACCAGCCTTCTCTAATGGTATCGTATATCCAACATCTTGCTAATATTAGTGTTCTCCCTCCTTATTCGCCTTCCCTTTCCCCTCCCCCCCCTCCCTCTCCTCGTCACCCCTCCCTCTCCTCGTCACCCCTCCCTAAGAGCCTCCTTCTCAAATCTCCATTTTTCTGATCGACATTTTATGTCGTCTCACGCACAACCACAGTCCTAAATCAATGACATCTGCGGAACTTTTACTCTAATGAAGAATTTTTGGGAGAGGGAGTGTTTGGGGGAGGGGAGGGGATTTGGACGAGGAGAAAGGGGAAAGGGGGGGCGGGGCTTTGGTGCAGCAGGGTGTGTTCGAATGTTTATTTTTCATTTAACTGAAAGGAGGCATTGCCGATAGGAGAAGGCGGGTTAACATTCCGGTGGTCCGCCTGGGCACGGAATGCTGCTGCTGAGAGGGAAGGGGGGGGAATCTTCCGATAGTATATAAAGATGATGGAATAATGCCATTTTCTTCCTCTTGATGGACTATCCATCAACTTTAAAAGCGCCCCCTCTCTCTACTTTTAGGTGGACTATCAACGGCGAAGGGAAAAGTCCATAACGGATAGTCGGTGATTCCTGATATGGCTGGCCAATCATTCACTCCTTTGATCGCGTCTCACACATCCCCTATTTTTTACTTTCCAACCGTTAAGATCTTGGAAGAATACCGCCATAACGAAGAAATATGGCAACAAGTTTAGGTCAGATGGGTGGAAGAGATCTCTTAAGAACTTTGACGGGACGAAGACACGTACAATATCGAATGCCTACCGGCTCCGTCGTTTCTTATTATTGCTTCTCCCCAGGAGGAGGAGGAGGAGGAGGAGGAGGAGGAGGAGGAGGAGGAGGAAGAGGAGGCAGTTGGGGGTGGGGGGAGAGCCTTCAGTGCACCTCACGCGGTTCACGGTAAGCATTACTGAAGGGTGTTTGCGGCGTTCCTTTCGCTTTTACTTTTACATCCATTCCCGCTCCCTTTCTTCAATCTTGCTCTCCAACTTCTCTGACTATTACTTCTTGGTGCAACTGTGGGGTTATTACACAGTTCCACCCTTAGATCCTTGTGCTTCATCCTTTTATTTGCTAGGTCTTTTATCTAGCTGTCTACCACTGGAACTCGCTTTTTCCACTGCCTTGTGCGCTGAATGGACGGAAGAGCTCCAGTGCCATTCCTTAGACAATTCAGTTCACAACAGACTGGAAATTCCATTGAAATGCTATTTATTTTCTCGAGTAAAACAGAAAAATAGTAAGAACGATAATAATTGCTACTGCATCAGTATTAATAACGACAATAGTACCAAAAATATAAAACCGTTGTTAGTAATAGTAATATTACCCATAACTATAAAAAAATACATTAAACGTTAAAATATCCTTTGTAGTACTAATATTTATAATCCTAATAATTACTGTCCCCGCAATTCAGCCAAAATATAATTTTATCTCGAGGCAAATTATGAATCTGATTCATTTCAGCAAGGATATTCAGGCCAACTTTCTTTTCCATACACTAAAAAAAAAAACGCAAATTTTCTATAAAATCACGCGTTGCTTATGGTAAATAGCATATTTGAGATTAATAAAAAATGTCAGTTAATATCATAACATTTTCCTCTTGTTTCTTTTCAATAATGAAATAATGATTAATGCTAAGTCTCTCTCTCTCTCTCTCTCTCTCTCTCTCTCTCTCTCTCTCTCTCTCTCTCTCTCTCTCTCTCCCTCTCTCTCTGATTCCACAATAAGCTGTAGGTCCCGTTGCTAGGTAACCAACTGGTTCTTAGCCACGTAAAATAAGTCTAATCCTTCGGGCCAGCCCTAGGAGAGCTATTAATCAGCTCAGTGGTCTGGTAAAACTAAGGTATACTTATTATTCTCTCTCTCTCTCTCTCTCTCTCTCTCTCTCTCTCTCTGAGTGCCCTACTTTCATCAACAGAGAGAAAGTGAGACAATAGAGTACTCACATTATTAGCTGTTTTGCTTTATACGAAATGTAACAGAACATACCACAATGGAACAAAAATCATATATCTTTCCGAAAGTGAAACAACGCTGACTTTCCAAATGAAAACGTGCTGCTAATCATTATTGAATGCATTTAAAGATTTCTTTTTCTTGATTTTAGAACACGCCCACTTAACAGCTGAATTTTGAACTCACCCATAACTGACTTCTCTATTGTAAGGACTTTTGGTAAGCGAAAAGAATAAGTCCTTGCACCCTATTCCACTGGAAGAATACAGTCGTTTTTGTTTATTTGCAGTTAAGATAAAACAACAATAATAAAAGTAAAAATGTAATAATAATTCCATGTACTGTGCCCTATATCACGTATATTCTACAACTAATGCTAATTATGTAAAATGTGATTCATACACGTAGATACAATTATATCATTATAACCATCTATATTGAAATTCATACATTAAATGTGTATGGTGTGAAAGTATCAGTTAATTAATTTCCCAAAAGAACATTATGCAACTTTAATTTATGATTTCCTCCCTATTCCCCAAATCCCTTAAGTGATCTACTTGTAAAGGGTGGGTTTTTGTATCCAGAAGTCCCTTAACAAACAATTACCTAGCACCAATCTACGCCAACCAATAAAACAATCAATTGTCTTGCAAACTGCCATACCCGTGTCGTTCTCTGCACCAGGAGAGTGAAGATGTCTGTTAATACTTCAGCAAAATTGAAATGACCCAGAGTACTAGAGTGTTATTGCGTCATCGTATTTTATTTAAAATGTAATAGTTGCAGTTGCTTTGCTTCCGTTGCAATCAGTTTTCTTTGTCTAGTATTAATTTTTGCGATTTAAATGGTAACAATGTATACACGTAAAGTCATATTTTGATAACAAAATTGCATGAAAATGTGGCAATGGTGCCGTGCCACACTATACTTGTGCTTCTTCAACCATAACTGTCTTCTTGATATCTTTTTGCGAGATCTATGGTTATAAAATGTTCAGCTTTCAACAGGTATGGCGAAATTTTTATGATGCATATCCTGTAATGCAAAAATCACTCCTTGGTATATCCTTAACCAGCACAGCATTAACCGAGTCTTTAAAAACACCAAACTTCTAGTTGCCGAAATGTTCTTATTCAGTGAGACTCACTTACGAAGATTTTTTTGTCTAAGAGGTTCATCAGCATATCACAACAATAACTCCCAGGACTGGGGAAATTCCCAGTTCTTAAGTATGACTTTTAGGAATGTGCATAAGACATTAAACTAAAAACTGGCTCGCGTGACCTTTCTATCGTACCATTTATATCATACCAACTCGAATGGCGAACTAACCAAGTTCACATTTTACTTTGGGTGCTGCCATCTTTGCCATCTCTTCCCCTCGTCTCCTATTCCCTTAGTTAGTTAATTATCCAAAATGTAACCTTCTTTTACTGTCTTTATACGTATCCTAGAACAGTATAAATCGCCTCATAGCAACATCGCTTACCTGCTAATTTTCTGTAAAGGTGATTAATTTTGCAAGGCTAAGTTCCCCTCGTCACAAAAAAATGAAGGAAAAACGTATACCATTACGCGATGAATGACATGCATTAAATATCAGGAGGCTCGGACATGTATATGATAAAAATTGAGATTTAAAATCATCAGAATACTTAAAATCTAGGATAAGATACATAAGTTCTCAGAGAGAGAGAGAGAGAGAGAGAGAGAGAGAGAGAGAGAGAGAGAGAGAGAATCTCATCCTCCCCTAACTAAGTATACAACACAGGGGCGTTTATCTCTCCCTTCTCCGGATATTGAGTGGAAGGTCGAAGGTGCTCCAAGATGTCTTGGTGTCATTGTAATGGAACGCTTTAACTGGTAAATGTGTTAATGGGAAAAGAGGGTGTAGCTTCGTGTAGTACACGAGAGAGAGAGAGAGAGAGAGAGAGAGAGAGAGAGAGAGAGAGAGAGAGAGAGAGAGAGAGGATGGATTAAAACTCTCAAGTATCCTAAAGGGAGATTTACAGCTATTATGAACCAGAGTTCGAGTTTGCCCTCAAAATATACTGCATTGTTTAAACGAAGGTAAAACAGTAAGCTATAGAACCAGACAAGGAAATGATTAACACGTTATGCATAACGCTTACCCATAACATTTACTAAATAATGTAAAAAAAATCTGACACTTTAATGATGTAGTATTCTAAATCTCACACTATGCTTCTTGATTCCCTTTATACATAAGTCCACTACACTACATGAGCCTAGGGCCTTAAAATAATATTGTCAAATATTATGTTTCCAGTGTCTGTAAGACTCCTGGTCTACATGAAATGGCAGAAAAAAATAAATATATTAATATATATCTAACTAAGAGAGCAGAAATCAATTATTTATTACAAAAAGTGTAAATAAATAAATAAGGGCTCATGGGTACATGAGTAAATGGAAATATTACTTCACTGGATCTCATGTTACGGATCTCAAACTCAGGAATGGGGAGGCCTTGAAACGTCTACTGAATAACCTAACATTTGACAACCTTGGTCCTGGTTACTAAAGAGCGTAAGGTAAGAGAATGAGGCACCTTAGATAACTAAGCAGCCATAAATCGAGCACAGGTACTAAGATTCGATATGTAGCAGAACTCTTGAAGGAAAGGGTGATGACAGACCCCAGTTGGCTACGTTTTATTATGATCAGCTGCTGGTCATCCTTATCATAACTAAATACGAATATAACAAAAAACCACAATAAAGTTTTCAGCATCCTGCGTTAATAAAAATAAATTGTACATATTTTCAGCCTAAGAACTTTGAATATGAGTAGGAAATACTAGTAAGAAGTTCCAACATAACCACTGGATCACATACGGATAAAGAATTCAATGTTAGCCAGAACGAAAGTGGATCTGTCGCCATAAGATATTACACTGTAGGCAGCATGTACCCATTATCATCAAGGTAACGTGATTGAAAAACTCGCTATAATAAGGTAATTAGGGTAAGAAAAATTGTATAAATATAAAAAGCCAAGGATAGTCATGGATATTTAAAGAGGTCAATGGATATTCACTAGAGAGAGAGAGAGAGAGAGAGAGAGAGAGAGAGAGAGAGAGAGAGAGGCACGAGTGGGGTCTAGATCAAGTATCGCAAAAGACAGTAATTTGACGTATGACGTATGATGCCCCGGGCCGCCGATCGATGATACCCAAAATAACCGTCTTTTACAGCAATTCGAAACTATTACCGTTTCCTTAATTACTCTCTCAAAGTGACGTTTTGCTTCTATGATAACAGGAAGAATAAAAATGGAATTAATCCAGATAAACTGTTTCCAAAACGGGAGGAAAAGGGCTGTTGGCACAATTGGCTTTTTTTAACACTCACGCCATAAAATATTGACATTGACTTAATGGTGGTGGCTGGATCATTGACATTTCTGCGGCGTCGCTGCATGAGTGGCCATAAAAATGTGAATTTGCTCCAATCACACCTCGGAACATAATGATACAAATTTTAGTCTGTAGTAGTTTAGCGAAGTTTCACCTTCAATCGTCGGAGATGAATGACTAATAACGACCTTTTTTAAATCTTAAATCTATCCGGAAAGTAGGTGATAATGACTGTGTATTCTAAACACTTCCTTCATCGTAATTTTCTTGAGATTACGTTTCCTACATCTGTTCCTGTCCACCTCCATGATTACGCTTCTAGTTACAGTCCGGTAGGAAAGGAAGTCTTAAGATTTCTTTCTAAAATATTCATCCTTCAGAAAGTAGTTACTGGTGAATCAATTGTTTGAAGATTACACTTTATGTACAGTACATAGAAAAAGCGTGAAGCCATCCAATTGTGTGCTTTGTTCAAGAGACACAAAACCATCATATATATATATATATATATATATATATATATATATATATATATATATATATATATATATATATATATTATATATATATATATATATATATGTGTGTGTGTGTGTGTGTGTGTGTGTGTATATGTACATATATACAGTATATATATTATATATATTGCATATGTATTTATATGTACTGTATAAGTGTGTATATTTATGTACATATATACAGTATACATATTATATATGCATATGTATTTATATGTACTGTATATATGTGTATATATATATGTATATATACACATACACACACATATATATATATGTATATATATATTATAGTCTCCAACATTATCAGCAACCTCTATCTACCGAATTATGATGAGCCTTACTTAACAAGCAATGTTCCGGCCCGTAAATGTATGCACATTATTGGAGTGACCAAGAGAAGAAAGACGATTTCTCCTTGAAATTTCTCGTTCCTTTAACGAAATAAAAACTAATGTATACATACGGAATACAAATTGTGAATAACTCTTATTATTAAAAAAATGATTAAGACAAACTTCAATATAGCTACTCTTCTTTCAGTCATGCCAAAAAAAAAAAAAACTCTAGTTTACAAAGGTGCGCAGAGTATTTAACCAGTCTTTCGGAATATTTGTATTCTCATATCACTTAATCAGTTAACGTTATGTATTTGGTCATATTAGATTTGCCGTTTACCACGCATGTACTCACTGAATACGCATATCTACCATATTTACGCAATTTATATGACCGCACATATTCTCAGATGAATCTGTATATTTGAACAACTAATGTGTATAAGATCGAACACATACCAAGCTAATAATGTACATATACAAATTTATATTCTCCTTAACAATGACTCCTGTAATAGTTATTGGGAGAAGGGTAACCAGTGAATCAAGATTTATAAATACACAGATCATTTTTGACGGCATTAAGAGTGCAGGATTTGGAAAGAGAAGAATGTGTAAATACTGAACAGGAGTGGTCTGGGAAGTTTGACAATTAAAGAGGCATTACCAGTGTACTGGAAAAACAAAGTTGGTGAGCACCCATCAATTTCACTCCTTTATTTTGTGATGGACTCTCCTTCAAAACATGTCTGACCAACTTTAACTTTAGGAAAAGGTTATATTTGACGTGAATTCAGGTAACATTAATGATAGGTGTTCATGACGAGCTTTTCTTCAACCTGAGAATGTATCAGGCGCTAACATTAAAATATCACAAAAAAAAGTTAACACTGCCGGGAAGATGGTCATATTACGACTTTTTAGTTTCAAGCAACCAATGCAGGAAGAGAGAGAGAGAGAGAGAGAGAGAGAGAGAGAGAGAGAGAGAGAGAGAGAGAGAGAATGGGAGGAAAAACACCAGGTGATCCATTATTCATTGGCCGTCCTAGAATCACTTTAATCTCATTCTGGTCCCAACTCTCCAACACGGCAAAGTGGTTTTTCCTCCATCCTCTTTGGACACTCCTCTCCGTCTCTTACTCGTTCCTCACCTCTTCTCACCCCGAGACATCCACTCGAAGGGATAACAGTCGATTCTTCATAATGCATTTCGCGCGTGGGCTCGCGCGCTTTGAGCGCCTTTCGTAGAAACGCCAAAGGCCTATTTTAACTTTTATTCCTTTTTTTTTTGGAAGGGGGGGCGGGGTTGGGACGTACAGACTCCCTCCCTCTCCATTCGAAAACCCATTTCCGTTTCCTCTTTACACTCCTCCCCAATGTTTTAAAATTGTCGATTGGGATCTATCATTCCGACCTAAAATAGCTTCCCAATGTTTTAAAATTGTCGGTTGGGGTCTTTCATTCCGACCCAAAATGGCTTTCTTCATATTAACGTGTGTGACGCCAGCTGTCAACGCAATCTATCATTAGCCTCATCGGTTGTCTGTTCAGATATATTACATCCTCCAACCTCCTGTTAGCCATTTCTATATATTTAGTTCCTCACTGACGGGTTGGTATCGTTCTCGACTAGCACTCAGCTGGGCCCCCGTTCGATTCTCCGTCCGGCCAATGAAGAATTAGAGAAATTTATTTCTGGTGATAGAAAATCATTTCTCGTTATAATGTGGTTCGGATTCCACAATATACTGTAGGTCCGTTGCTAGGTAACCAGTTGGTTCTTAGCCAGGTCGAATAAGTCTAATCCTTCGAGCCAGCCCTAGGAGAGCTGTTAATCAGCTCCTCAGTGGTCTGGTTAAACTAAGATATACCTAACTTATGAAGGCCTTTTTCTTCGGTCACATCCTGACTAGTTAGGCAAGTCTGTTCAGTTTTATTCTTCATTAATTATACTCGTATAAAGTTACGTGGTCCTTTGTTTTTCAAGAACTCCAAACTCCTAATCAGAAAACTGTTTGACTTTTTCATACTTGAACATGGAGAACTCTAATAACTTCCGTAATTGACGACTCATTCGTAATCTCTGTTATTACACGCGATATCAGCATTATGATATTTCGTCTAACTTCGTAATAATCGAATTATAAGACTAATTACTTTGCTAAATAAATGTGTAAATATAATCATCATAACACGATTTTCTCCTCTGAAATTTTGGAAATCATATGCAGGTTAATTAAAATTCGAAGTACACGTGGAATTATTTTTAGAAAAATTATATAAATTATCTGATTTCATTGTGTAACCTGGCATCATTAACGCCGGAAATGTAGAATTTCTTGAATGACTTGAAGGTCAAACAATGGTATATCTTCTTGCTTTGCATCCAACCCCTGAGGGTAAGTAGTACTCTTATTTAACTTTGCTTGCTCTTCCTGAGCGGTTACCTTCACTGCACTCTTGTTGGGTGGTTTCGGGAAACGAGCACATGAATAGTTTCAAGACTTTTTTAACATAGTAAACTTTATAGGAACTGGGTTTCCTTAATTTTAATGACCGGGACAAAATTTGGCTAGTCTAATATCGGTAACAAAAATTAGCTGAATTGGAACACCGGTTGTTTTCATATCTTCATTTCCTTCTTATTACAATCTAGTTCAACGATTTAGAATTTGAGTTCGATGATAAACAAATGTCCAAAAGTATAACATTCCAATATATATATATATATATATATATATATATATATATATATATATAAATATTATATATATATATATATATATATATATATATACTGTATATATATACATATAGTCGAGTTGTAAAATTCGCCTATCTCTCGTTGTTTCTTAACCAAGCGCCCAAGTTCGAATCCTGATCGGGTCAGTAGCACTTAACGATTATAAGAATTCCCTCTTAAGTGTGAGTTATTCCCAAGGTACAGTGAACTCGATACTAAACGATAATTGTGGCTTACTATTTAAGAATATAAAAAGTCACCCGTATATAAGCGACATGTAACGTGTGTGTGTGTGTGTGTGTGTGTGTGTGTGTATGTATCTATATATATATATATATATATATATATATATATATATATATATATATATATATATATATACATATATATATATATATATATATACATATATATATATATATATATATATATATATATATAAATTATACAAGTATAATGCATCGCCTCAGGTGAAAAAATAGAGACCGGTTTCGACTTATTTCCAAGCCTTTTTATTTTTTCACCTGTGGTGATATGTGATAAGCGAATCACGTGTGAAAGTGACTATAGTCACATTCACACACATATATATATATACATATATATAAAAAAAAGTCACGCATGCATATGTGACATGCGAGATATATATATATATATATATATATATATATATATATATATATATATATATATATATATATATATACTGTATGTTGTATTTTTGTATGTGAGTAGGTATGCACTTACTGGCGCCCCCCCCCCCCCCCAACTCTCTCCCTCTCTTTAAGTATTTTCATTCACTGACATTTATTTAATGCAGTAAGGTATTGTCCTTAATACAGTAACATAATGTTACATACATAAATCTCAGTTTGTGTATGTGCATTTGTACATGTATGCATCTTGTTATTGTAAATTACACACTTGCTGTTCAATTGCTTACTTTTCTCTAGATCTCAGAGAGAGAGAGAGAGAGAGAGAGAGAGAGCACAGTAAGTGCAATACTACGTGCAGCTTAAGTGTGTTTGTGTCTGCTCTCTAATTCACCAATGTGTGTGTGTCTCTATCATCTGTTGTACTGATGTACGAATTTAAGAACACTACACACTACTGTCGGCGTTAAGTGAGCACAGGTTAATGTTTGGTATAAGCACTAGGAATTATCTGATAATAATGTGAAAAAGAGGTGTTATTTATTGATAACAAATGACAGACAGTTCAGGATAAATGTATGGCATTTTAGAAGTTTTCTCTCATGCCAACACCAAGCTGAAATAACCAGCAGCATTATGGTTCCAAGGGCACCAGTTCTGAGGGATTTTACGGCAATAATGTTCATAAT
>JANJGK010008193.1:7500-27697 GCA_039081455.1 Macrobrachium rosenbergii
CTGGGGTAGGCATAAGTGTTTTAAATTGGTCTAACACCATGAAATCTCTAATACTCACATAGGTTCTCTCTACAGCTGCACTTTCTAACCAATAGTTAAAGAGACAATAAGTTGGGTTACAAACTGATAGTAAGCGGAATAAAGCGGCATTTTTATATATCTCAATTCTTTCATATACTGATCTGGAGTTTTTCTAAAGGCTTTAAGAATAGTTTTTTCAAGTTCCTTATAATTAGATAACACTTTGTCTGGTAAAGCAGAATAGACTTTTACTGCATTATCTGTCAATAGCAATAGCGTTGTTCAAGTGTCTTCAAGCCACTCAAAATACTCTCGCCATTTTCTCAAAACGAATAATAAATGGGGTTATGTCATCTCCTTTTCAGTAAGGTGGCGTTTTTGGAATCTTAATAGCTTCACTAGAACCTGAAGCATGCAAAGCATTAGTTAAATCAAGCTTTTTAGCTGCCATACCTAACTGCTTCTTCCAACATTCTCGCCTCTCTTTCCGAGGCTAGTTTAAGTTCGGCCAACTCATGTTCATGTCTCCATGCTGCTTCCTCTGCTGGTTGCTTATCTCTTCTGGCTGCATCCTTTACTAACATTTTTTGTTTCTGGACCTCTCTTTCCTCTCTTGCCTTATCCTCCTCATCCTTCTTAATCTCAGCTATTCGATTAACCTGTACCTTGATAAACTTATTCAGTTTTTCTCCCGTCAATCCCAATTCTTTACCCTCATTTTTCCAAAACGAACAAGTCTCTGGATCCACTTCCCAAAATAAGTTGTAATATACAGAATAGAATGGAAAAAAAATAAGATAAGTGACCTCCCAATAACCTTACCTATTAAGAAATGTAAATAAAGATTAGATCATTTCAAGGCCAAAGAAAGAGCACAAAACTGCAATCTTTAACACCAGTTAGTTTGTACATATACTGTACATCTGGGCCTTGGGCAACCTATCAAGTGAACTACACAACACAAACCGAATTAAACATGGACACAAATGTTTTACTTTACACAAAACCCAAACAATAGTATCTCTAATTCAAGAAAACACTCTAGGAGTATCTCAGCATAAATACACAAAGTCACAGTAATGTTCGTTTTAAAACAAACGATATCAGCAAACCATTGATCCTACTCACTGCGCCAATATGTAAAAGAAATCCCCTTACTAGATTGTTCTAGCCTGACATACTGGCGATCTCCAAGGTCTGAGTATGGAAGTCTGAGCAAATGATACCTAATTATAACATGTATGAACATAACAAAAGTAATATGGAAGCTGATGACAATGCTTAGTGATAATGTTAGGGCTACAGGTGGCACTGTTTGAATGAATAACTCATACAATTTCACAGGATAGATATTAAACAATACTAAAGTAACTATAAATCAAATAAATAACCGTTTACACATGCTTTACAAAGACAAGTTTGCAATACCAAATTGCAATAACATGTTCCACAATACGACCAGTTTACACAACATACATTTATAAATGTGGCACCAAGGGAAATAAACGAGTAATTACTCTGTATCCAGTACGAATAGTTATTAACTACATGAACAGTAACCTTCATTTTTATTATCAAAATAGTTTAACCAGGTCACTGAGCTGGCTATCAGCACTCATAGAGCTGGCCTGAACGATTAGGATGAAATACCAGGTTTAAGGCCACAGGCCAAGAACTGGGACTAAATAGGTCATCTGCTTGGTGATGAATGAATAAAAATTAAATTTAAAAGAAAAAAAAAATTGTACATGGCCTAAGCTTTTACACTGGAACACATGCATACATTAAATATATTTGCTCATGTTTTCATACTGTAACAAATGCCTTGCTTCGTTTGTAATGATTTTTCCCTCTTGATTTTTTCTAATATATTTTACTTTAGTAAAATATTCATTCCCCAATATACAGTAACATACACGCCATCCCAGGCCGAGTTATGCCAATGCAGGTGTCTAATGAGAAACTAAGTGCAGAACCGTATTGTGAGTCATTACTGACCTGACCTGACCCTAGTAATCCGGCCCTAAGGTGACGATTTTAGCAGCTGCTTCCAAATTAAATATATAAATTAATGATATCATTGATAATGAATAGGTGAATGATGACAAGCTAGTAAAATTAAATGTTAAAATATGAACATAAAAAATGAAGAATGATATTAGATAGAGCCAACAAAAAATAAGTATATATTGAACTTTTATATTCAAAATATATACTTAGTATAAGAATAAATATGACTAAAATCTCTATTAAATATACTGAAATTATATCTCATTAAAATAACCAGATTCTTTCAGATAACCCATAAGGTTACCTACTTCCACGTTGTCATTTAAAATTTCTAAAATAGTCTTCCCAGTTAGTAAGTACTTGCCGTAAGGTGATTAGATTTAGGACAGTGCACCAGTATGTGCACAACGCATAGCTGACCACCACAGTGAGCACAAATTGGGCAACTGGATCTCTCTAAAATATAGCTATGAGTGAAGTGGGTATGGCCAATCTTAAGCCGAGCTCCAAAAACCGATACCACTTCTAATGTTTCTGTACTTCCTATTTGTGGATAAAATGGGGAAGTCCATCTATGCTGCCATTTTGTACGAATGTATTGTATGATAACTGGACGCATATCCAAATGTGGCACCTTATTAGTTAAAGAAATCACATCTTGCAGCACCCTTTGCTCTACTATCAGTCCGTTCATTCCCTTGTAGACCAGTGTGCCCAGGAATCCAACAAAACTTTACTGATTTGTGGCGAACAGAAAGATAAAAAAGCCATTCCTGAGCCTTTTGAATCAAGGGATGGGTAGGGATAAACTTCCTTAGGGCTTCTAAAACACTCCTTGAGTCACTATATATCACTGTGGATTTGAATTTCCTATCACATGCAAGATTTAGAGCATCAACTATGGCTGTTACTTCAGCACTGAATATGGATGAGGAGTCTGATAACTTTTTTTTATATATGATTCCCCCTCACACACCACTGCACATCCTACTCCATCAGTAAAGATTTTCCTGTCATTTATATGCCTCTCATCATGCTCCAAAAACTTGTTTCTCACTTCTTCTTCCGGACGATCTTTCTTCTTTGTCCCTTTAATGCAGACATCTATTGCTGGAATAAATCATTGAGGGATAGCAGGACATTTAACTTGCATGATCTTCTGCATTTTTATGCTTTCATCCTCCAGTTCACCCAGCTGTCTCATGTGAAATGGTATTGAAGATCTAGATCCAAAAAGACTTGAGTCACACTGTTTTAAGATCTCAAAAGAAGGATTCTCCTTTGAGCTTTTCAGTCGCATGGTGTGTCTCAGACCTTGCTCATGCCTCCTTAAGTCCACTGGTAGTTGGTGGGAGTCTACATAAATACTTTCAATGGGTGAAGTTCTAAAAGCTCCAGTGCAGATCCTTAGCCCAATATTATGCACAGCATCCAATTCTTTAACTTTACTCTTTGAAGCAGATGAGTATACTTGGCAGCCATACTCTAATTTAGATAAACATACTGCATTATAAAGCCTTATCAACGATTTCTTACCAGCACCCCAATTAAAATCAGATACTACTTTTAAAGTATATAGTGATCTTTTCACTTTCACTTTTAACTGGTCAATATGATTATTCCAAGTGAGCTTTTCATCCAAGACCATTACTACAAATTTTACTTCGGTAGAGTAAGGTAAAATAATTCCATTTAAGGTAAGAGTTCGAATGGTTTCCTTAGTTCGGCGTCTGCAGAACCGAACAGAGACCGTTTTAGATTTGGAAAATCAAAACCCTTGCTCATTAGCCCACTTGCTTACTTTATAGATGGCTCTTTGCATGAACCTGCTAGTAGATGCTGCATCACATTCTATGCAGTACAGAGCCAAATCATCTACAAATAAAGAGCCTTTTACTGGTGATACATCAATCGCAACAGCAAATAGGGTGACACTAAGGACACTACCCTGAGGAACTCCCTCTTCTTGTAAGAAAGGTCGTGATACATGATTCCCAACTCTTACCTTTATATATCTTTCTGATAAAAACGAATTTATCTGATCATTTTTCTTTTAATGCCCATCTTATACAATTTTTTTTATAATACCATAATGCCATGTGGTCATATGCCTTTCCCAAATCAAAGAAAATTCCTATTGTTTGGCTCTGTTTAACAAAACCTTGTTGTATTTGCTTTGAGAGCCTGAGCAAGGGCTCTAAAGTAGATCTAGTTTTCCTAAAGCCAAACTGGAATGTAGAAAACAATTTATTTGTTTCTAAGTGCCAAACAAGTCTGGTGTTAGTCATCTTTTCCATCAGCTTAGAAACACAACTGGTGAGAGCTATTGTTCTGTAGCTGCTAGGTAAAGCACGATCCTTGTTTGGTTTCTTCATAGGGAGGATTAATGATAATTTCCAGCTCTTAGGAATAATACCAGTTTCCCAGATTTCACTTTGACTTTTTCTGAGAGATGTCTCAGCATTTCATGGAGTATTTTATCTTCGCCAGGGGCTGATGGTTTGGTATTCTGCAATCTTTGAGTTCCTGCAGTGTAAATTTTGCATTATATGGATCAAAATTATTTTCACTTAAATCAAGAGAAATCTAGGCATTTCTAATATCTTGGAATTCTACTGAACAGTTTTCACTACTTGATATTCTCGAGAAATGTTCTCTTAATTTTTCTGCGACCCTCTCTGGTTGGATGATTAGGTCACCATTTATCTTAAGGGTAGGCACAGGTTCAGGGACAAACTTGCCATTTAGTTTTTTCACTTTCTTCCAAATCATTTTGGATGGTGTTTTTGAGCTAATGCCATTAATGTAGTACATCCATGACTCTCTTTTTGCTTTTTAAAATATTTACTTTGCTTGGCCGCAGCACATTGGTAAATAACTTTGGCTTGGGCAGTTCCACTCCTCTTATACTTTTTGTAACATTTTCTAGCGATCTTTCTCATACTACTACAGGTTTTGTTCCACCAAGGAACTGCTGGCCTAGAGGGTTTCCCTTTTGTTGTTGGAATAGAGGCAATTGCACTGTTGATGGTGATGTCATTGAAGTAATTATATGACTCCGAAAAGGAGAGAAATGATTTTACATTCTTGTCCAGGAGAACGGACTCACTAAATTTCTTCCAGTCTGCTTTATCTACCTTCCATTTGGGAGGTGACTCAGAGGGCTGATTCTTAACTGTTTTTATATGAATTGGGAAGTGGTCACTCCCATTTGGATATTCATTTACTGACCATTCATAATCAATGTGAACACTAGATGAGAAAAGCTCAGATCGATACCCCAATAAGTATCGGAGTTGATGTTATCGTAAGTCATGGCTCCATTATTGAATATAGTGATATTATGATCATCCATAGTACCCTCCAACATCCTACCCTTGGCATCTGTCGTTTGTCCACCCCATATGGGGTTGTGAGCATTAAAATCACCAAGGAGGAGGAAAGCAGTAGGAAGCTGATTGATCAGTAAATGAATATTATAAGTGAAATCCAAATCAGGAGGAAGATAGAGGGAGCAAAATGTAATTTGCTTGTCTAAAATGAAAATTACTACTACAGCTTGGAGATGAGTATTAACTGATAGCAAGAAGTGTTGCAATGACTTATGCGCAACAATTGCTGCACCTCCCTTACCTCTATCTCCAATTGGTGGTGGAGAATTATGTATGCAGTAATTTAACACAGGATTATATTGTGCGCTTCCAAGCTTAGTTTCCTGGAGACACACAATACCTGGGATATGGTCATGGAGGAGTACCTTCAGCTCTTCATTTCGAGCCCTAAGACTTCTACAGTTCCATTGTAATATTGACATGAAAACTATTTTTTGGGCATGGTGGAAGGCCCTTTGAATGGAGCCTTCTCATTTACTCTTTTGTTTATGAGTATTACCAAGAGATGATTTGGAAAGGACTGGTCTTGACAGGTTTGGTTTATTATCTGTTGATTTACTGGTGTCATTATGTTTCCCTTTCTTGTCAATTTGTTTAACTTCAGGCTGCGGTTCTTGCATCGAGCTTAGTACTTCGTATCTATTACTAAGTGATTCATGTTTAATTGGAGGAGAGGGTGAGGGGGAATGTCTCCTCTTTTGGTGCTTTTGCTCCTCAGTCTCCATTAAATCACGCAGACGATTCAAGGTGGTTGGATTAAGTGCCAGCTTATCCTCCTTGGAGGCTGCCTCAACAGGCCCAGCACCTGACCCAGACGGCTGGGCCACTACCACTGGGGTTGATGCACCTGCTACATTAGAGGGTATTGTCCTAATTGTCTTTTTGCAAAACCAATACTTCTATGCTCTGCATTGGCTTTATTTAGTGCACACAGTTCAGATATCTAAATTTCACAATTTCTGTTATTGGATTTATGTTCCAGTTGACAATGAACACATTTTGCTTTTCTATTACATTCATCATCATGATGGACACCAGAGCGATTTATAATAATTTTAGCATTTTTCCAGTTTTTTGATGGGTGGCCAAACTTAAAAGCAATGATAGCATTGCATTGGTCTTTGCTGGAAAGGATGTACTCATACCCTTTCATTTTCAAATATGACATGAGAAGGTACTTCAGAGTCTACAAAGGTTAAAATGATCATGTTGGCAATAGCTGCCTTTTTCACTCTCCAAACTCAAGTGGGACTCATTTCTAGAATTTCTTCTTCTGTCATGTCATAATGGTCTTTATCAAATAGTACTCCTCTCCCATAACTAAAGCTTAAGTGGGGCTTGATCTTCGTAATCATTTCATCATATTTTATGTCCAACATAAATTTTTAGTAATATTTTTCCTTCTTGCCTGAAGCTACCACCTACATAGGATATTTAGGAGTCCTTACTTCTGCATTCTGCTTGCTCTCTGGTTTATCCAGAGCCCATTTCCATGGCAAATAAACGCCCATGTCTTTGGGAACTTTGTCTGTTAAGGCTCCTCGTTCTGTAGATTGACCTATTTGTATGGCACTTATCATACTACTAGTTTTTACCACCTCATCATGGCTACTAAAAGTAACCCACACCTCCCATTTAGATTCAATATCAATAAAGTTCATCCTGATTTCTACAACAGTTCCAAATGATTTCAGAGTTGTTGAGATCATTTCATAATCACAACAGACTGATAAGTCTTCAATATGGAGCATTCTCAAATTTGTCACACAACCTGGCTGTGTTGAGGATTTAATTTTAGACGAAGAAGATTTCTTAGAGAAGTCTGTGTCTTTGCTTGACGTAGCATCAGTGAAGCATAGCTAGAGTCCAGGGGTGGGGAAATCAGGAGGGGATCAGGATATTTATTATTTCTGCTTTTTGTCAATTTATTTTTGGAGAAAACATCAACATTTGGAGAAATTTTAATCTAGAAGGTGGGTGCACAGGTCATCATCTGTGCCAGAACAGCACCATCAGAGGGTCCAGGGGTACTAGAATCCTTATAAATGCTAGACAAAGATTTGAGAGGGGTAAAAGAAAATAATAATAAACCTGAAAACCTTAAAAAGATATCAGCCTTTCATGGGGTTTATTCTTCCACCATTGGCACAAGTGAGAACTGACTCGCAAATATCCACGTTCACTACCCTACCCCACAGGGGATGACACAACATGATTATAGTGGCCCAAGTGTAAGCCAAACCCACTTGCTAGGACCGAAGGTATTACAAGAATACTATCATCCCCACTCTAATCGTCTTACGGGCAAACTAGATAGAATGCTCAGAGTTGTATCCCCATAACCAGAGCCCCCTGGAATCCATGGTCCACCCATAAAGAATAGATCTGCCTGATATCTCTCAGGTCCAAACATTCTCAGACAGTTGATTGTCCCATCACAGTTCCCACTATTTAGCTTCGGATATAAACCCAGTCCCAGCTATATCTTTTTCTGTTTATCAGGTCCAATCAATTTTAGCAAAAGCAGAAAATTCCACAAATATTCATTCAAAAGACAGATGTAATGGTATATGGGACTCTTGGACTCAAACCCACGAACAGATTCCTGGGGTTCAAGAGCCCCCTCACCACACCAAAGTGATCCCAAATCAAGGGGGTCTATTGTTACTATTGTCAATTGTCTCTCTCTGCATTTCGCTGAGGTTTCCCTCCTTTCCAACTACCCGCACTGCCATCAAAGGCAAACCTCTTCACCTGACCCACACCTGCATCTCTGCCTATTAGTCACCCCATGGCCACCTCTTCCTCTCGAATCTTGATCTCCCTGCCATTCAACGACCTTTTTAGGTACCTGGCCAGATTAACTACATGCCCTGCGAAGAGGACAATGGAGGACCCCATTAAGAAGAGGCAGTCAGACGGGTCAAAACATGGCCACCGCTGGCGCTGACTGTGGCATATATACTGGCTCTGATGGACCATTCTTTACTAGTCACCCTTACACTGTCACGTTGCAAGTAGCCTCTTTGCTAGCCTTTCCCACGACGTCACTCTGCTGATTTACCTTATGATGTCCCTCTGTCCAGAAGTCACCAGTAGACTACGCTACGCTACTTGACGATTTCCTTACACTGATATGCTGAAGATTGTTGTATCCAGCTGGTACCCTTTGTGCATTGTTGCCTTGCTAGCCCACCAGTGCCCCTACATTTCATCTTACTTCCTCTGTCGTGGGGAAACTTGAGTTACAACGCCTCCACTGACACCCTACTGCAGAAACCTGGCTCTACGAAACCTCACGTCTTGTCCACAGACTAAGGTAACGTGATCGGAAGTTATTTGTTGGCCTCACCTAACTTTATTCTACCTGTTTTATACCTGTTCTCCTAATTCCTATAATCATATCCTTTTACCTTCCCTCAGAGTGTGCTGTGATTTTGATTGTGGTGGAGATTGTGATCAATGATGATATAATTCAATTCTTATTTGTGTACCTGTGTTTTAATAGTGATTGTTACATAATCAGTACTTTGATATTTTACCTACGTAAATTCGTTGTCATTTTTACTAGAGTCTATTTGTATGTTTTCTACTTTCCTGCTCTTGCAGATTCGTGGTTTCGCGTACCTGTTGCGTGTTATCAACTGTAGATCAATGGTGCCACCTTCCTGCATACCCAGGTAACGTAATCTTGACAGTGCCACGGAGCTCCATTGTTAGCTCCTATAAGTATTTCATCTTTTGATTGCTTTTTGTGATTTATACTATTTTAACTGTTATTAACAGCTCTCATAAGCCTAGCCTGAATGATTAAAATGAAATGGAGTAACAGGTCTAAGCCATAGGCTAAACAATAGGACTACATAATGAATAATTAAATTTTTAAAATGGTGCAAAAAGGCATATGCTTCCACACTAGAACACATGCATCAGTTGAATACATTTACTCCAGTTTCATCTGCATGGTTAAAAAAAATTATTAAAACTGAGTAATGATACAAATTCTGAATAACTTATTTTTTAAAATCTGGATTTTTTATATATTAGTTGCCCGTGGGATTTTGTATTTTCATAAATTAAATTCTATACTTTATCACTTAATTCACATTTCCTCATGAATATTAAAACTGAGTCAATTAAAAATGTTGAAGACTCTGATAAAACTTCGCCAATCGATCAATTCGTTAGATTTTGGACATTCGCATAACACATGTAACTGTTATCATCACTTTGTATTCGGGAGGCTGCTCATTAAGTGTCCACGTGTCAGACGGACATAATATTCGGAGACGTGTTAGAATTACTTCTGCATGTCTCTCTCTTTGGTATGATGAACTCCATTTTTACAATACATGTTTTATTGGCTTCAACTTATTTTCAGGTTCTTCACTCCATTTATTTTGCCATTTGTTTATAATGCCTACTTTTATATGTGATACATAATTGTTAACTGGGATATTTACATTAGATCGTGTCATATGGGCTGATCCATTAGCTGCTTTATCAGCCTTTTCACTTCCTTTGACACCTACATGGGCAGGAATCCAACATATTTCTATATTTTTCCCATTAATATATAATTTATAGAGTAATAACTTTACTTGTTGTACAAAGTTTTTATTGGTTTGTAATTGTGAACGGCTTCGATGGCGCTTCTATAGTCGCTAAAAATCACAAAATTATTACATGCGGTTTCTTTAATCATCTTTATGGCTGATGCTATTGCGCATTATCAGGTAGAGAGAATTTTGCCTTGGGATACTGCAGCATATCCCACTCCGTACTCTGATTTATATCCGTCTGTGTATATTGCGTAATGTGGACCTTCACGGCTTATGCTCTATTGTATGTTGTCTATGGTGTTCTGGGGTATATGAGTAAATTTTTTATAAAAATTTTGAGTGTGTGCAAATTCTCAATTCATTCACAGTCCGAGGAGGAGATAATTTTACTGTTGAAGGCAATTACAACGACTCGAAAGGTCTTCTAGCTCTAAAAGGGGAAGGCGGTGAGTGACTGTTTATAAATAGGCCTACATCTCTTAATCCAAATAATTTTTTGGTTGGAGAATCACTTGTCTGAAATCTCAAGGCTCTCTTCATTGTTACAAACTCTCTATGGAGAGACACAGTGGTAGTTCATCACATTCTACTTGTAAAGATAAGGTTGGTGACGATCTAAAGGCTCCTGAACATATCCTACGCCTTCATTATGAACTGAGTCTAATGTTTTCAGCATTGTGTCTGATGCTGAGCCATATATTTCGCTTCCACAGTCAGTGGTAGACAGCAATACTTTATACAGTAAAGTAAGGGCATGTCTATGAGCTCCACAAGTAGTGTTTGATCATTTTTTTTTTTATTAGATTTAATACTCTTTTTCATTTAGATTTCACGTATGTTATGTGGGCTTTCCAGTTCAAGTGAGTATCAAATACTAATCCCAAAAATTTTGCTGTTTAGCTAATTGGTTTACTGTACTATGGTTTCTGACTTTTAAACCTGTTTCTGCACCCTTTTTCCACTTTATTTTTGTAAAACATTACTGACTGAGTATTTTGTAAGGATAACTTAAAGCCTACCGATGAGGACCATTCATCTATTTTATTATAGTTTTATTAATGATTCACTCTTCATGTTTTAAGAGAGATGCTGAATAATATATGACAAAATCATCCATATACAAGTTACTTTTAATTCCAATAGGTAGATTATTACTGATGCCATTTATTGCTAAAATGAAGTTTGCCACTAAGGATACTTCCTTGTGGAACACCATTTTCAAGTGGAAATGTACTTGTCAATACAATCACCAATTCTCACTTGAAAAGTGCGTTTTGTCAAAAAGTTTTGGATAAACCTGGGTAAATGTCCATGGATGCTGTTTTTATGTAACTTTTTAATATTGCATATCTCCATGTAGTATCATATGCCTTCTCAACGTTAAAAAAAGATAGCTACAGCAATTTGTTTTCGACACTGGTCTTCTCGCATCATATAATATTTCAATTTTTTATATATATACATCTGTTTATTGTTTTTAAAGTAGCTATGTTGTTCATTTAATTGATATTGGCATCAATGACCCAGTTGTCACGATGCCAGATAACTCAAAATCATTCATTCGTTCGTAGAGCTACTGTGACTGATCTTGCTGTTGTTGATGAGGTAGATTGAAATCTAAATGCTAATCCATATTATCAGTCTCAGTACATCGGATATTGTGTAGTATCAGAGGGCGAATGCAAAGAGGAGGATTCTATTCATGAAATAATCACTATGGATACTGGCCACTCTGTTTCAGATGTAACCATTAATCATGAATTACATGGAACCCAAATGGATGAATTACTCGAGGTTCTTGTTGACTTTATGAAAGTATTTTTTGACATTGCAGGGAAAACAAACTCAATATATCATGAAATTCAGTTCTTGTCCAATGAACCTCTTAGCAAGAAAATTTACCTTGTACCAATTCATCTATCTCCTTTTAACAAGGAGACTGCCAAGTTGTTGGAATCAGACATCACTGAACCTTCAGATTCGCCATTTTGTTCTCCTGTGATAATGGTGTAAAAAGCTAGACTTATACCATGATTTTAATAGTATAAATTCGATCACTCACTTTGATGTTGAGCCAATCCCCGATGTTCAAGATTAATTATTCAAATATTCTAATGCCAAATTTACTTCAGAGATTGACATAAGAGCTAATCATCAAATACCAATGAAGGAGGAAAACAAGCCCCTTACTGCATTCCCTACACAGTATGGACTGACAAGGTACAATACAAACGTATGCCCACTTTGGGTTGCTTACTGCTTGTACAACATACAACAAGCTAATGCACAAGATTTTTGATGGTTTGAGCAATGTAACTTTCTACTTTGATAACATCTTCATTTTTAACAAACATTGGTCCTCTCAATTAGACTTCAGTCCGTGAAACACTGAGTAAATTGAAGTCCCATGGTCTTACATCTAAGCCTGAAAAATGTAAATTTAGGTTCCATAAAATCAATTACTTTGGTTTTGTGATTGGTGACAATGGTATCAGCCCCCAGAAGAGTAAGGTTGATGCAATCCTCAATTTAAGTGTTCCTACAACCAAGAAACAACTACGAATTTTTATAGGTCTTTCAAATTTCTATCGTAGTTTTATTCATAATTTCTCATCTCTATCATCTCCACAAAGATTTATTGCAGAAAGGTTCCATAGAGCAACTTGCTCAATCTTGTGTGTGGAAGTGGATCCAGAGTCCTATTCATTTTGGAAGAATAAGGGGAAAGAGTTGGGGTTGACAGGAGAAAAACTATGAATTTATCAAGGTGAAGGTTAATCAAATAGCTAACTTAAGAAGGTTGAGGAGGATCAGGCAAGAGAGGAACAGGCTGCTCAAAGACAGGTCCAGAAACAAAAGATGTTAGCAGAGGATACAGCCACAAGAGATAGGCAACTAGCAGAGGAAGCACCAAGGATACATGAACGTGAGTTGGCAGAACTTAACACTAGCCTCATACGGAGAGGAGTGAATGTTGGAAGAAAAAAGTTACCTATGGAAGCTAAAAAGTTTAATTTAGCTAATGCTTTAACTGCTTCAGATTCTAGTTTAACAATTAAGATGCCTAAAATACCACCTTACACTGTGAAGAAATGACATAATCTCATATATAATTCGTTTTGAGAAAATAGCGACACTATGCAAGTGGCCTGAAGACACTTCGGCAACACATCTAGGATTGATATTGACAGGTAATGCTCTAAAATCTACTCTGCATGACCAGATGTAGTGTTATCTTATTATAAGGAACTTTCTTAAAACGTTTAGAAAAACTCCAGATCACTATGGGAAATAATTTAGATACGCAAAAATGACCCCCATTCAACTTGAAAGCAATTTGTAACCCAACTTTATCGTCTCTTTGACTATTGGTTAGACAGTGCAGCTATAGAGAGAACCTATACGAGTAGAGATGTAATGGTGTTATGACTACCCAAAGAAGGACCTTCTTAAAGGAGCATAATGTTGTGGAAGCCAAGATGGCAGATCTTGCAGATTTCAAACGTATCCTAATTAAAAGAAAAACCATCCACCTAAACTTAGTCGAGACAAAGGTAAGCAAAAGTTTAATCAAAGTTGAAACCAACAGTGACAATTCTCTAAGTACTCCTAACAACAGAAGCTCCTCTTCCAAATTTTATAGTTTTCAGTGTGGTGAACCTGGCCATGTAAAGAATAAGTGGTCAAACAATATAGTTGCAAATGTTTTACAGACACAGGCAAGTTGAGATGCCCTTTGTCCTGTGGAATTATTAATGGTGCTCAGGTTTCTTCCATTTTGAGATATTCAGGTTGTACAGGTGTTGTGGTGAGTCAGGAACATCTCGCCAAACCTGAAACCTGAGAACTACCCCACTTCCAATTTGATCGTCTACCTATGTCACCGTGAAACTTTCCCATTGGTGAGATGTTACCTAAAGAGTAAATGGTTGGTTAATGCAGCTTTAGCCCCACTCAAGTTTCGTTCTGTCTTAGTTGGAAACATTCCAAGAGCACTTTGCCCTACCAACAAGGGTATGGTTGCAAAGCACAGTACCCCGAATGAGGCTGTGAAAGTTAATGTTGTCACGAGACGGGGGAGGTTCATAAATATATAATCTCTCTCTCTCTCTCTCTCTCTCTCTCTCACACACACACACACAAACACACATATATATATATATTATATATTATATATATATATATATATATATATATATTATTGATATTTTTTACTTTTCTGTTTTTTCGGTCTCATACACCATCAGTATGATTACTGCAGCTTCTTTTTTGATGCGTTTTCTCTTTCTCAATCTCTCAATATTTTTCTGTGATGATAATTTACCATTTAATTCTTTCATTCGATCCCACAAACCATTACTATAGTAATAGTATGTTATTGGATTATACAGGAAACTACTCCTACTAAAGTAATTATAATTTACTGTCTAATCCTATCTCACACACAGGTAAAAGCGCACGTCACTTTATTATAACAACAGTTTACCCTTTACATTTATGTCCTGTTTTTTCCCCTAATAAAAAGTCAGTCCTATGGAAACGTTACATTACTGTATAAATCTCTCTCTCTCTCTCTCTCTCTCTCTCTCTCTCTCTCAAAAACACAAGAAAGAAAATTATTTGTGACGAATGTTTAGCATTTACTTCTTATTTACCCACTTATTCCTCTTACACACCTTTATGATAATGGAAGTTTACTGTTTAAGCTTCTCTCTCTCTCATCCACACAAATACATGGCATACACCATTATTACTGCAATGATATTTTACCCTTAACTTCATTTTCCATTATTATTCGTTCTTACTATTATTATGGTAATGATAGTTTGCTGAATTATACAGCAAGCTGACAATACCAAAGTAATGGTAGTTCACGGTATAAAATCTTCTCCCTCTTTTCCTTACATATACAAGCAAAACACCAAAGCGTCATTATTTGATGACATTTTACCCTTTACTATCTTTTTTAGACTTTAATCGCTTGTACACACAACAATTATGATAACGATTGCTTAACGTATAATCACCTAAGCCCCTTTTTCTTCGGTGAGTGTGTGTGTATGTGTATATATATATATATATATATATATATACTTATTTATTAATGATAACAGCTCTTTATTGTATATCATCTATGTCCCTTTCTCTCTCTCATATATATATATATATATATATATACATATATATATATATATATATATACATAATATTTCTTCCTATGTGCATTTCTATTCTGGACAAAGCAATAAGGTTAAAAAGTCAGTGTTTTCATCTATGTTTTTAAGAGCATTACGGGTATGTAGCCCTGAATATATTGATGATGAAATAGATAAGATTAGGAATGCAGGCAAAAAATTGAAATATCCTGATAGTGTATTAAACAGTGCATTTGAAGCGGCAAAAAAGACTATGTATCAAAACCAGAAAGAACCTTACAACACAAAAAATTTGCTTGTTCTGCCTTATAATAATAGTATGAAAGATATCCCTCATCTTCTTAAGAATTTTGGTGTTAATGTCGCATTTAAGAACAATACAACAATGAAAAATGTACTTATCAAGAACTCCCCAGACAATATTAAAGGGTGTGTATATAAAATTCCGTGTAAGTCTTGTGACAACTTTTATATTGGCCAAACCGGGAAAGCACTGGAAAAAAGAATTGAACAACATAAGAAATGTGTGAGATATGCACAAGGGAACAGTGGTATATTTGTACATGTTAGTGAGAACAATCATGCTATCAACTGGGAAGGGGCAAAAAGGATTGTATATTCTAATAATGCACTGGAAAGGAACATCATTGAATCTAGCTTCATAAAAGAAAGTTACAACCATAATATGAATATCAGTCAAGGGATGTATAAACTTGATCCTTTAATATCAAAAGAAATTTGTAAACTGTTTAAACTTTAAGGTAGGCAGTAGAGATGTATGAAAATAGGATTATCATATTTGTAAACACAGTACGAGGGTAGTAATGTTAATGAGTTTCCAAACTCCGCCTCCATGACACCTGTCAGGTGTGGATCTGAGGTGGGGTATGGTCTGTTTATCAGCAATGTCCCCTGAGAGTCTATTGTGATTTTTAGCCAAATGAGTTTTAAAGGCCACTCCTACCTCGACACCGGCCTGAGTTGAGATATGGAGCCTCTAACGGTTGTGTATGTTCGTCAGTACTGTTCTTGTAGTATATATATTTGTGACTTCTCACACTCTGTATCAGTCCTTCGTCAATGGCTTGGAAATAAAGTCGAAACCGGTCAGGACCTACACCCCGTTTCTTATTTTTCACCTGTGGTAATGTGTGATAAATGAATCACGTACAAAAAGTGATAATAATCATATATATATATATATATATATATATATGCTGCACTCTATCTCTCATCAGTACTGTTACAATAATTTTCCATTTACTTCATTTTTCTCTTTCATTCGCTCTTACACACATTATTAAGTAATGATAGTTTACTGGATTATACAGTAATCTTTAATTACCAAAGTAATTATAATTCACTGTATAATACTCTCTCTACCTCAAACATAGATTCAAGGCACATGTCACTATTCTTATGATAATATTTTACCTCTTTTTCCAATTGTTTTCCTTAAACTTATCATTCCTATGGTAACGTTACATTATTGCATAATTCTCTCTTTCTCTCGAATAAAAAAGACACAAAATTAATGGTGAAGATGGTTTAGCCTTTTCTTCTTATTTTCCAACGTTTTCCTCTTACCCGCCATTATGATAACAGAAGTTTACTGTCTAATCTCCTCTCTCTCTCTCTCCCTCTCTCTCTGACACACACATATGCAAGGCATACATATAAATTTCGATGATATTTTACCCTTTACTTCATTTTCCGTCCTATTCGTTCTTACTCTTATTATGGTAATGGTAGCTTACTGAGACATACAGGAAACTGCCATTACCAAAGTAATGGCTGTTCACGGTACAAATCTTCTCTCTCTCTCTCTCTCTCTCTCTCTTACTCATACAACCAAATCGTCATTTTTGTGATGAGATTTTACCCTTTACTTTTTTTTTAATTTATCGTTAGTATACAATATTATTATAATAATGGTTAGTTAATGCATAATACTCTCTCTCTCCCTCTCACAAAAACACACACACGTGTGTGTGTGTGTATATGTGAGTGTGTGTGTGTATATATATATATATATATATAGAGAGAGAGAGAGAGAGAGAGAGAGAGAGAGAGCCCCATTATTGTGAGGATATTTTTTACTTTCTCCTCTTTATTAGTGTCAGCATAATTATCTTTACTACAATTTCTTGTATGATGCTCTCTCTCTCTCTCTCTCTCTCTCTCTCTCTCTTTCTTTCGGAAACAAGTGGGAAACAAAATTATTAGTGATGAATGTTAAATAACATCATTTACTTTTCATTTCAAACTCTTTCCTCCTACAAACCATTGTGATAGCAGAAGTTTATTGTATAATCCTCTCTACCTCTCTTTCACACACACGCACATACAATATACCAGAATTACTGCGATATTTTATTTTTACTTCTTTTATTTCCTTTATTTGTTCTTACTATATTATGTTAATGTTATTTTCCTGAATTATATATTAAACTGCCATTACCAAAACAATAGTTATTCAAGGTATAAAATCCTTTTTTATACTTTTTTTCACGATTCCACTTGTAAACGTAATTATTATAACAGTTCGTTAATATACAATTATCTCTCTGACTTGATCTCAGTCAGTCTCTCTCTCTCTCTCTCTCTATCACGCACACAAACCGGTTCTATTTTATATATATATATATATATATATATATAAATGTATAGTGATAATACTTTTACTTTCTTGTCATATACACCATTACTATGATTACTGTACTTTGATGCGCTCTCTCTCTCTCTCTCTCTCTCTCTCTCTCTCTCTATTTTTGTGATGATAGTTTACCTTTGATTTTCATCTCTCTTTCATTCACTCTTACCAATACTATGGTAAAGGTAGTTCACTGGATTATATGGGAAACTACTATTACTAAAGTAATTTCAGTTTAATGCATAATCCTCTCACTCTATCTCACACACAGATACAAGGCACATGTCTCTATTGTTAGGATAATAGTATACCCTTTACCTCTTTTTCCCATTTTTCCTTAATAAATATCATTCTTGTGGTGACGTTACGTTATTCTCTCATTCTCTCTCTCTTTCTGTTACATACACAAGAGACACAAAACTATTAGTGATGAAAAGTTTAGCTTGCACTTCTTATTTTCCCACAGCTTCTTCCTATGCAATTATGATAACGTAAGTTTACTATCTAATCTTCTCTCTCTCACACACACATACAAACACACATATACACACATATATACAAGGCATAAATCGTTTTTATTGCAATGATAATTTACCCTTTACTTCAGTTTTCTTTCTCGTTCGCTCTTACACACCATTACTATGATAATGGTAGTTTATAAGATTATACAGTAAACTATCATTACTTAGGTAATAACAATTTACTGTATAATTCCTTCTTTGTCTTACATATATTAGAGAAGCACAAAATTACTATTTAGCCACTTTTTTTCTCTTCCACAGTTACAAAAACACATTTCTCTTTTTTTCTCACTCCATCTCACACACATATACTAGGCATAAATCATTATTATTGCGATTATTATTTACCCTTTACTTCATTTTTCCCTATTATTTGTTTTTGCTATTATTATGGTAATGGTAGTTAACTTTATTATAAAGTAAACTGCCTTTACAAGTTAAGTATATCTTAGTTTAACCAGACCACTGAGCTGGTTAACAGCTCTCCTAGGGCTGGCCCGAAGGATTAGACTAATTTTTACGTGGCTAAGAACCAACTAGTTACCTAGCAACGGGACCTACAAAAGTGTGGTATTTCACCGTCTAAAGTCATCTCTCTCACTTACATATAAAACCAAATCGTCATTATGATATGCCAATAATCGTTTACCCTTTACTGCATTTCTTCCCCCACTTTTAATTCTCCGACACAAATATTATGATAATAACAGTTCGTTAATGTACAATCATCTATACGTCTCTCAAATACACATACCAGCACGAATAAATAAATACGCATATATATATATATATATATATATGCAATGTATGTATATACTGCACCTATATAGATATATATAAAGCACGTCTTTATTATTATGTTTTCACTTTTCCTCCTTTATCAATCTCATACCATCAAAATTATTACTGGTTTACTTTATGATTCTCTCTCTCTCTCTCTCTGTCTCTCTCTCTCTCTCTGTCTCTCTCTCTCTGTCTCTCTCTCTCTCTCTCTCTCTCTCTCTCTCTCTTACAAACACACACATCGTTATTGTTGTGATAATAATTTTCCCTTTACTTCTTTTTTCTCTTTTATTCCCTCTTACACACCACTACTATGGTAATGGTAGTTTATACGATTATACAGTAAACTACTATGGTAATCGTAGCATGAAGATTATAAAGTAAACTACTATGGTAATCGTAGCTCGTAAGATTATGCAGTAAACTACTATTACATTAGTAATTATAATTTACTGTATAATTCTCTTTTACCTACACAACTGACCCACAAATTTATTATTTTAATGAATGTTTATCCTTGACTTCTTATTTTCCCACTTTTCCTCTTACACACCTTTGTGATAACCGAATTTTCCTGTCTAATCCACTCTCCCTCACACACACACGCACACACACACACACGATCCGTATATCATAATCATTACAGTAATATTTTACCCTTAACTTCTCTCTTCCCTTATTATTCTTTGGTAATGGTGGTCTACTGGACTACACAGGAAACTTCCATTAACAAAGTAATCGAAGGTGAAGATGTCAAAACCTTTAATTCTTTTTTTTTTTTATAACTCGCATACAAAATTATGAAAACAGTTCGTTAATGTATAATTATCTTTTCTCTCTTTCTCTATCTCACACACACTATACATACATACATATACTGTATATCTATCTATCTATCTATATATAAAATATATTTATATATATATATATATATATATATACATACATACATACAGTATATATGTAAATATATATATATATATATATATATATAAAATGTATATATATATATACATAAAATATATATATATATATATATATATATAGTGACGGTATTATTCGCCTTCTCTTTTTTTTTCGCTCTCATACACCAAAAAGT
>JANJGK010008194.1:2500-27684 GCA_039081455.1 Macrobrachium rosenbergii
ATGTGGACTTGGGAGTTTGAGAAAAAGGACATGCAAGTCATTTGCAATGTCAATCTCTTTATGTGGTAGACTGTTTTTTTTTTTACATGACTTTAGTTATTGATTTGGGGAGTATGCGTGATTTTGGATATTTTCAGGCTATTAGCCATAATGAGACTTCTTTAGTCAGAGGTGCTTTGCAGTTCAGAGTTTAGTTATCTGACTCGATAATTCATTTATTATGCATTTTAATCTTTGCTTTGTTTTATTCATTTCTTGTTGGGTTATTTGAATAATAAACCTATTTTTGTAGAAACAATTGTGTTTCTTTAAATAGTCCATTTAATTGCTTTGAGAGAATGAGTGAGGTCGAGTGGGTGAACTTCGGAAAACGATGAGAGAGAAAGAGAGAGAGTCGATACACGGTGAGAGAGAGAGAGGGGAAAAGGATGCAAGTGTTTCCATGAGTGAACCTTTTCACGTTTTTTTCCTGAAGAAAGATCGCTAGATCACGTTACGTACACTTTCAAAAAAGTGTTGATTCTGTTCTTGTAACATATTTGTTTCCTGCATGTATTTGGTCAGAGTGAAACATGGCAGGAAGGAAGGACCATCTTCATGTCAACGAACAGCAACAGAAAGGTTGTCGGGACTGCCAATCTCTTGTGCAGCTTTTAAAGCAGATGAATTAAAGGCAGTTTGGTCTTTCACGCAGTCTGTAGTGAGCTCAGATACCTGAATTTCATATATTCATTTTTTATTCCATCATTCTATGCTCAGAACTGCGGTGTTCTTGTCCAAAGTATGATGTTGCATTTTATATTGTTGGTATGCCTGGGTCTTCATATCGTCAATGACGGGCGATGGCATTTTTGCTCTGGGGGAGGACTGTAGGCAAGTTGGTTTTCA
Organism: Macrobrachium rosenbergii; assembly: GCA_039081455.1. Classification (NCBI taxonomy): domain Eukaryota; kingdom Metazoa; phylum Arthropoda; class Malacostraca; order Decapoda; family Palaemonidae; genus Macrobrachium; species Macrobrachium rosenbergii. The sequence continues at coordinate 3,389 of JANJGK010008194.1, forward strand.
TCGTCTTCCCTTACAATGAATTTCGGGTCAATTTTCCTTTTCATGAAATACTCATTTCCAGCTGAAGGTGAATTTACTATTCCATAAGGACTCATCATTTTAAATTATGAGAAAAAAAAAATGGAAATAAGAATAATCTAACTGGTTTCCTCACCCATCTGCGAAAATGCAGTTGTCCAATTGCGCTGATTTTCTTAGGGGGCCAATAGGTGGTGTTCACGACTTGCTTATAGTTAAAATTGCTGTACATTTTTGGGTGGAGGAAGGACCGCATGGGGACCACGTGGCCGCCTTAGAGTATATGGAGAATTGAAGACATAATTAAAGTACGATTTCATTAGTAGATCATTTTGATACCATTTCATAGCATAATTAGTGAAAAATTCCCAATTTTCGTTGGTTTAGTTGGGAGGCTGAAACTAAACTCATACTGAAGCGTAATATAGCCTTTGAACACATGACAGCTTCCTGTAATTACATGATCATTACAGTTTAGTTTCATTGAAATGAAACTGAATCAAGACAAATGAATAACTCCGATATGTATACCAGCATCGTTGCCTTACCAAAGAAGGGCCTAAAGATACCATGCAATCATTTGATGGAAGAACCCCCATCCCAGAATTAGGCTCCTATAAAGGACAACAAACATCTGCCCTCACTGCAATGTTGCAGATGGAGGTGCAATGTGAGATATGATGATATTAGGGGTAATGAGGTATTTTTGCAATTATTGCAAATTCAGTATAAAACAGAAAAACAATCTTCTCTTCTAACTGGATGTTTTTTGGGCTTCTAATGATGAATGCTTTCGAAATTAAAATGTTTTGCAATCAACTAGCAACAGGCAGTGTTGAAAGCAAGGATTTTTTTTCTGGGAGCAAACCATCTTTACTTTGAATTTGGATAAAATGCAGTCCACTGGTCCTTAAATGGCTTGCATGCATGCATAATTCGCTTTTATTAAAATGAGTTTGTAATAGTGCAGTGTTGCAATCAAAGCTAAGTTAATGAAAATATCAGGTCTACAGCCTTAGGTTTTTTTAAAGGACCAAAAAAATTTGACTTGATTTTGGATAGAATGTAGTTCATTGGATTTTGGGAGTTCAAAACCGATTTTTTAAGTTTCGAACTGGATAAAAGGCAGTCTACTGGGACTCTGATGACAAATATGCATTCGAAATCAATATATATTGCAATTTGCTTGCAATATGGGAAGGTTGCAGGCAAACTCATAACATAAAAAATAGCAAGACAATTAGGGTATTTTGGGGGGAACGAACCCTTTTTCTTCAAACTAAATAAATGGAAAGCAAAATGCAGTCGAAATTGTAGTAAATTGCAACTTTATTGAATTATTGCAATGTTGCAGGAGGTCCGGCAAAATTCATCAAAATACCAAGACTGCCTTTAGCAACTTTTTAGGGACCACAACGACTTTTCCTTCAATCTGGATAAAATACAAATTAGTGCATGGAAGTTTGCAATATGTCTCAGGATCTTTGCAAATGGCAATGTTGCAAGAAATTAAAAAACGCAAAGTATCAACCTTATCATGATGTTTCCTGGGAGTAAACCAGCTATTTCTTTTTTTGAATAAAATGCAGTCTAATGCTCTCTACGCATGGAAAGTTGCAATATACTGCAATTTCCTTGCAATAAGGAATGTTTCCAGCAAGGGAAAATTCGCCAAAATGGCAAGGCTGTAGCCTTGGGACTTTTCCTCTTGGCAAAGAAACTTTTGATTCAGGCTTGATAAAATGCAATAAGCTGACATCTGATCACGAAAATACATGAGAATTTGCAACATATTGTAATGCCCTTGCAATACGGCAATGTTGCAAGATAGGGAAAATTGGCAAGAATGGCAAGGACATAGACCAAAGATTTTTTCGTCGAACAAACCCACTTTGCCTTCAGACTGGAGAATTAATATGCCTACGAAATTGCAATATATCGCAATTTCCTTGCAATACTGCAGTGTTGCAATCAGACCAAGATTCGTCAGAAAGCAAAGCTGCAGCCTAAGGAAGGAATATAGTTTAGGCCACAGGCCAAGCACTGGGGCCTAAGAGATCACTCAGCACTGGAAAGGAAATTGAGAGGAGAAAGGTTTGAAAGGTGTAACAGGAGGATGACCTCCCAGTTGCACTATGAATCAATTGTTAGGAGAGGGTGGATAGCAAGCCATGGAAGAAAGAGAATATGAAAGGAGGTACAGTAAAAGGAATGAAAGGGGTTATAGCAGTTAGGGGCCATGGAAGGGACACTGCAAAGAACCTCAAGTAATGCCTACAGTGCACCACATGAGGTGCACTGACGGCACTACCCCCCCTATGGGATATGGTTATCTTGAAGTTGAAAAGGTTTTAAATTAGGTGCAGTTTGTGTCAAAGAGGAGATAATTATTATTCTTCCAATATGTGTTGCTGTCATCATATCCTGCATTCCAACGGCTCTGTGCAAATTCCTATTCTCATTGCAACCACAGACAGTCCTTCCTACCTCAGACAGTCCTTCCTACCTCAGACATTGCCTGAAGGTTCTCAGATATTTTGGTTTCTTAAAATGATGAAGTAAAAATTCATCAGTTTCAGCAGATGAGTTGAGGAAGAATCTATTTGGTCTGTTTATGATGAATACAGAAAATATGTCTTCAACATTAGCGATATAGTTTGTTGATCTTAAAGGATTTTTAGTATGTAAATAATGATACATTATTCCTTCTACTTAAATGTTTATTTTCACAGGATCCCCTACCCCCTCCACCACCCCCCAAAAATAAAAACCGTTGAAGGCATGACTTCCCCTGCATGCATTTGGGGTCGGGGTAAAACACGCCACGATCGTTATGTCTACGAACAGTAACTGCAGAGTTGTCGGAACTGCCAATCTATGCGGCTTCTAAAGCAGGTGGATTCAAGATACTTTATCATTCCAAGTAGTCTGTAGTCAGTCCAGAAGTCTCAGTTTCAAATAAATGACTTTTTATTCAGCTGTCTCATGCTGGGAACTCTGACATTGCTGTTCAAAATGCGGCGTTGGATCTGATTATGTTGGTGTGCCTGCATGGGTCTTCTTCTTCGTGTCGTCTATGATTCTCGTCTCATTTTTCTTTTTTATAGATGATTTATTCCTAATTAGCTCTGTATTTTATCATCTCAACACAAATATGATCTTATATAATGAGGGAAAGTTTGTCATAAAAATAATTTAGCTAGATTTCACGACCATCATGGAAGATGCAGTTAGTATATTTGCTCTGATTTTCTTAGGTGGCCAATAGGTGGCGTTCACGACTTGCTTATAATCGAAATTGCTGTACATTTTTTGGTGGAGAAAGGACCGCATGGTGACCACGTGGCCGCCTTAGAATATAGGGAGACTTGAAGACGAAACTGAAATCCGATTTCATTCATCATTTTGATACAGTTTTCTGAGATAATGAAAGGAAAATTCCCATTGATCGCTTCTTAAGATTAGAGGAATGAAAATGAACTCAAAATGAAACGAAATATTAAGTAGCCTTTGAACACATTATTAACTATAATCACATGACCTACACAGTTTAGTTTCATGTATATAAAACTGAATCAAGACTATAAGCAATTGCTATGTTTGTACCCATTTGATCAACCTACAAAATAAGGATATGAGAATGACCTGCAATCACTTCATTTCACGTTCTCAGTGTTATCATGATGCACAATTTATATACGTCAAAATAGCAAGGTCAAATGATACTATGTTAATGGGGTATTTATATGTGAACTGAGGACGAGAGAGAGAGAGAGAGAGAGAGAGAGAGAGAGAGAGAGAGAGAGAGAGAGAGAGAGAGAGAGATTCGTGAAATACTCATTACATATTCTATCTATCTATCTCTGAGTTTTTATTAAACAGCAAGAAACATTATTGGTGTCGCTGAATCTATATGTTAAATGATATCATGGAAAAATAATGACAAACACATGTGAATAATAATAATAATAATAATAATAATAATAATAATAATAATAATAATAATAATAATAATAATATCAACAAGGCAAAGAGCCAGAATTTCTTTTTACAGTTATCAGATAAAATGTAAGAAATTCTGAGAGAGAGAGAGAGAGAGAGAGAGAGAGAGAGAGAGAGAGAGAGAGAGAGAGAGAGAGAGAGAGAGAGAGAGAGAGACACCTTTCCCTTCCTGTGGTTGACTTTTCAAAAACATACAGATCCACCGACCACACTTTGTGGTGAAGTGACCACGATTGGGATGCCTCCCAAATCAAGCATGGACACAGAAAGTGAGTCATCTCTATTGAAAGTGATCTATAAACAGTTCACACATGATATAGACACCTTCAATAGGAGGAAGTCTCAGAGACCTTATTAGGTAATACTCCATAACGGTTTTATTATTATTATTATTATTATTATTATTATTATTATTATTATTATTATTATTATTATTATTATTATTCAGAAGATGAAGAACCCTATTCATATGGAACAAGAATCCCACTAAAGGAGCCATTGATTTGAAACTGAAGCTTCCAAAGGCGTTCATTTGAAAGAAGAAATATTTCATATTCATCGATATCTAATAATTATTCCTTCCTCTTGATAATTTACAAGAATGTACTTTGTATTTTAAATGTATTCAACCTGGGGCAAAAATGATTTAGGAAAATGTCATTAAAACTGCTGTTTGGTTTCGTTCTACAATAAATGAAAATTTGATCATATTTGACTACGAAGGCGATGCTGGAATTATCTAAAAGTTTCAAAAATTTTCCAGCTCCTAGAAGGACAAAATAGAGAAATCATTGGCGCATGCGCCCAACGCTGCTATGGCTCAGAAAAATAAAAATTTCAAAGTTTCCAAAAACAAAATCTGATTGAAAAAAAGGCGAAGAGTTTACAGATAAATTCAGTGAACAATTTTATGTTCATGAAAATATGGACTACATGGCGGAGGAGCAGTAGGGAGTCGATGTTCCAGCCTTCGGCGATTTATAAAGCGAGAATGTTTTCAATACTGTCACGTTTGGAACTAAGTTCTGCACTCGAGATGAGCACGGAAGGGAATCAGGAGGAGAAGATGACCCTGGAATGGAGACTTTCAAGGACTTTCACGAGAAGAAAGCAGAGAGAATGAGAGAGAGAGAGGAGATTCATATTGCCAGAATTACCATTTGGATCAACTGATAGTTGAAATCTCATAGGACTTCAGAGGACTTTTCGCATCTTGGAATACGTCCGTCTTCAGTCCCTGGAGGAGCGGGAGAGGCGCCATTGGCGCGTGTGCCTAACGCTGCAGCCCTGTGAAGCACCAACTTCGGTCTCCAGGGACAAGATCCAAGATTCTCCTAATCGTCTTCAGAAACAGGATTGTATTTATTCGAGAAGTTGAGTAAAAGAAATGGAAAGAGTTACCAAATAATGACAGTAAACAATTGCACACATCTGATAATAAGGACCACTTCCAGGAAGCGCTCTACAAAAGCAACTCTGTGTGTCAGGAGAGGAAAGCAAAGGAGTGGTTGAGGCGACGCCGAAATGATCTAAAATCTGCTGAGTCTTCCCTGAGAGTGCTTCGGAATCCTTCGGTCTCCAGATCGTGGAAGGGCGAGGGAGAAGAAGAGCCATTAGCGCATGCCCCAAGCGCTAGAGCTCAGTGGAACTCCAACTTCAGAGTCTCCAGAAGCAAGCTCCAAAATCCTTCGAGTCGCCCTGAAGCCTTCGGAGGTTTGGTGTCATTTTCGAAAAGCATGGTTAAGGAGGGCCTGAACCACAAGGCAGAGGGGCCCGAAGGCGCCCTAAGGATGCCTTCCCTTGAAGGCACCCTTGACTGGGGAAGATCCTCCTCAGAGGCTGCTTCCCTGGAGGTAGGCAGGTTTCCTGCCAGGCTGGGGAAGCGGGCCTGAGGAGGGCCTGAACCACAAGGCTGAGGGGCCCCAAGGCGCCCTAGGGAAGCCTTCCCTTGAAGGCAGCTTTGCTTGGGGAAGATCCTCCTCAGAGGCTGCTTCCCTGGAGGTAGGCAGGTTTCCTGCCAGGCTGGGGAAGCGGGCCTGAGGAGGGCCTGAACCACAAGGCTGAGGGGTCCCAAGGCGGCCTAAGGATGCCTTCCCTTGAAGGCAGCCTTGACTGGGAAAGATCCTCCTCAGAGGCTGCTTCCCTGGAGGTAGGCAGGTTTCCTGCCAGGCTGGGGAAGCGGGCCTGAGGAGGGCCTGAACCACAAGGCTGAGGGGTCCCAAGGCGGCCTAAGGATGGCTTCCCTTGAAGGCAGCCTTGACTGGGGAAGATCCTCCTCAGAGGCTGCTTCCCTGGAGGTAGGCAGGTTTCCTGCCAGGCTGGGGAAGCGGGCCTGAGGAGGGCCTGAACCACAAGGCTGAGGGGTCCCAAGGCGGCCTAAGGATGCCTTCCCTTGAAGGCAGCCTTGACTGGGGAAGATCCTCCTCAGAGGCTGCTTCCCTGGAGGTAGGCAGGTTTCCTGCCAGGCTGGGGAAGCAGGCCTGAGGAGGGCCTGAACCACAGGGCTGAGGGGTCCCAAGGCGGCCTAAGGATGCCTTCCCTTGAAGGCAGCCTTGACTGGGGAAGATCCTCCTCAGAGGCCGCTTCCCTGGAGGTAGGCAGGTTTCCTGCCAGGCTGGGGAAGCGGGCCTGAGGAGGGCCTGAACCACAAGGCTGAGGAGTCCCAAGGCGGCCTAAGGATGGCTTCCCTTGAAGGCAGCCTTGACTGGGGAAGATCCTCCTCAGAGGCTGCTTCCCTGGAGGTAGGCAGGTTTCCTGCCAGGCTGGGGAAGCAGGCCTGAGGAGGGCCTGAACCACAAGGCTGAGGGGTCCCAAGGCGGCCTAAGGATGCCTTCCCTTGAAGGCAGCCTTGATTGGGGAAGATCCTCCTCAGAGGCTGCTTCCCTGGAGGTAGGCAGGTTTCCTGCCAGGCTGGGGAAGCGGGCCTGAGGAGGGCCTGAACCACAAGGCTGAGGGGTCCCAAGGCACCCTAAGGATGCCTTCCCTTGAAGGCCCCTTTACTGGGGAAGGTCCTCCTCAGAGGTTGCTTCCCTGGAGGTAGGCAGGTTTCCTGCCAGGTTAGGGAAGCGGGCCTGAGGAGGGCCTGAACCACAAGGCTGAGGGGACCCAAAGTGCCCTAGGGGAACCGCCCCTTAGGGGCACCTTTGTCAGGGGAAGGACCTCCTTAGATTCTCCGATGACGTCATCAAGTGAGGATAAAAGAAAAGGAAAAATATGCTTTTTCTTCTTACGTAATGCGATGACGTCATTACAACCACTTGAGGGCATCAGTCTTGCAAGTGTCAGTCTAACAACCATCAGTCTTGGGCGCATCAGTCTAAAGAGTGTCAGATTAACGATCGTCAGTCTAAAGAGAGTCTGTCTTGCGAGTTGCAGTCTAGCAAGAGTCAGTCTAGCGAGCATTAGTGAGTGTTAGTCTAATGAGTATCAGACTTGCGAGGGTCAATCTAACGAGCATCAATCTAATGAGCGTCAGTCTTGCGAGCATCATTCTTGAGAGCATCAGTTTAACAAGCCTTCCTGAGTGTCAGTCTTGCATACGTCAGTCTAACGAGCATTAGTGAGCGTCATCATTGCATACGTCAGTCTAACGAGCATTAGTGAGTGTCATCATTGCATACGTCAGTCTAACGAGCATTAGTGAGCGTCATCATTGCAGAAGGCAGTCCAATGAGCATCAGTGAAAGTTTTGCATGTGTCAGTCTACTAAGCGTCAGTGAGTTGTCATCTTGCATGTGTCAGTCTAACGAGAGTCAGTCTTCCGAGCGTCACTCTTGCGGGCGTCAGTGAACGTCAGTCTTGCACGTGTCAGTCTAATGAGCATCAGTGAGCGTGAGTCTTGCGAGCGTCAGTGAGAGAGAGAGAGAGAGAGAGAGAGGGAGAGAGAGAGAGAGAGAGAGAGATCACGGCGGGTAAATTATTATCGGCCTCTGTGATTCTTCTTCTTCTTCTTTTATCGGCTGATTTCCTCAAGAGAGAAAGAGAGACACAACTCTCTCTCTCTCTCTCTCTCTCTCTCTCTCTCTCTCTCTCTCTCTCTCTCTCTCTCTCTCTCCATCCCCCTCCTTCTCCATCTGAGGGAAAAGGAGTCATGGACCAATCAGACATTGGGGGGCGGGGGGAGGGTGTGATTGCCGCATTCACCTTAATTTTAATATAATAATAATAATAATAATAATAATAATAATAAATAATAATAATAATAATAATAATTCAACGAAGGAAATAAACATCAACCTTAACTATGAGAAGCTTATATAAAGTTCCCGCCCGATTCTCAGTCGAGTCGCTCGAGGCGGGTGTTGGGGATGGTGGGGGAGGTAGCGGTGGAGAGGGTTGATAGCTGGAGTTTCGTCCTCCCCCAAAAACCGGTTTTTGGGGGAGCAGTTCCGTACGCACACACACACTCAGTCTCTCTCTCTCTCTGTCTTTAGCACAGGAAGGCTCTCAGGCTGTTACTGCAGGGCACGAACCCCTCCCCCCTCGCCCAGCAAATTTGAACAATGGCAACTGTCTCTCTCTCTCTCTCTCTCTCTCTCTCTCTCTCTCTCTCTCTCTGTATCCACCCTCCTAGGTAAATAACAGAGCAATTATCAACTTTGAGAGCACAAGTGGAAGCTGATGTGTCTGGGAGTCACCACTTGTGGTTTCCTCTGAAAATCAGCTGGAGAACAAAGGCGTCACACTATTTCTTTCTGATGATGATGATAATATGACCTCCTGACTGAGGGCTGTGTTCAGTGTCAGTCGAGACCTCACCTGGGAAACCCCAAGTATTCCCTTTGTCATTTGGCCACTTTTCATCAAATTCCAATCTCATAACATGGCGGGACCTTTCAACATGACATCGCAGAGATATAAGTTTTTTATATCATAAATCATGGAATATTTTGTTTTATTTTTCTCGTTCCTGAGGGACGTTTTAGCAGTGAAAATGAAAGGTTCAAATAATCGAATGAAAGCCTTTTTACAGAGGGTCCAGATTCGACATTCGAAATGAAGGTTGTTGGTAAATTGAATATGGTTTTATTTGTCTGGTTTCATTGGCTTGAGGGAGAGAGAGAGATGGTCTAAGTGTCCAGAGAGAGAGAGAGATCGGTCAGTGGAAATGTAACGTAGAAGATGTCCATTGCATTCGTGTGCAGAACTCCGATCCTGACTTCAACTTAACTAAAGTAGTGATGATTGCACTCTTTGTAAGTGCCAAGTAACGGAGAATCATGAAGTGACTGACACTTAAGGATTGAAGTACGAAAGGATATAATGAATTAAGGATCGCCTCATGCTACGGTTTATGGGCTACAGCCGAAGACGAATTCAGAGCCAATCAAGCGATGTGAACAGAACTGGAGGTATACATTAATTAAGATAGCCGTCAGTTTGTTTTGAATTTTGAATAATTTTTGAAGCCTTTTGCCGCCCAACCCTTTTCCCCCCCACACAAACATCTTCCCACCCCCATACACGCCCACACTCTGCAGAAAGACGGCTTCCTTGTTATGAAGACCAGCCGATGGACGAAGGAGGACGAAGAATCACATCGGCCTAAAAGGCTTCCCCCCCCCCCCCCCCACCGCCAGGACCTGTCTTCCCTCACTGAATTACTGTTATTTTTTTTATTATTATTATTATTTTTTCCCCCTACTTGGCCCTCCTTCCAATTCCCTGCTGTCCAGTCAACTTTATTATTATTATTATTATTATTATTATTATTATTATTATTATTATTATTATTATTATTATTATTATCCTGACAGTGACCAGGTGAGCCTGTAAAAGTGGTTTCCTTCTTGGACAGTTGGAGAATGGCATCGTTCTATAACCTGCAAGTAAATGAATACAGTGACCGGGTTATATATAGTCAAACTACGGTGGAATCTCTCTCTCCAAATTAAAAAAATAATCCCTCCTTAAATGACGATAGCAATCGTACGTGTCCATCAGTCGAGAAACATGTTATGCACCACTTCCATCGAAAGTCAGGGTGGACCAGGATTCGCTTCCTGAAACGCTCTTTAATTGAAAATGTGGATAAAGAATAACGCCAGGCGCCACCTATATTACGGTCGCGAATTGTGCTTAACTGAAAGAGTGTTTTCCCTGACGCCAGTCACAGCTCACCTGTTTCTGGAGAGTCAATTTCTTTATCGATAATACTGTTAGGCGTCTTGAAGTGGGTCAGCTGCTCTAAGAAGCATTTTCCTGGGGGGCTGTTATACGGAATTATATTACTCGGAGACACGTTCAGCTACGAGTGGCAGGCCAACCAACTGAACCAACGCTTTCGTTGTTATTGGTGTGTGATTGGGGAAGTCGTTTCTGTGTTCCTTCAACTTTATCGCTGTCGGCAAGGATATTATCTGTCAACGAGCAACAGTATTGCTGCTGTATTGAGTTCAGACAACGTACATTCTATGGAAGTGTGTTTGTGGGTGGGGGCCGTCCCTTCGAATAGTGTAGAAAACAGCAAAAGGGGAAAATTATTTGTCTGGGCGTCAGTGGCCTCTTGACAGAGGTCCAGTTTTTTTTTGGGAGATGTTTCCCGTCAGATGATAGTGGTACTGATGACAATGAGCCTCTTCTGATAATCTTGGTGATGATAGTGTTACTGAATGAAGAAGCAGCAATGTCGTGACAGGGGAGGATCGAGAGGAAAGAATGACGTCAATGTTTTGACGAAGGGGGCCATGAGGCGACTCGTGTCATCCTCGAGCGCACTACAATCCCAAATTCGGACGTGGTCCTTCCAACATTGCCCCCCCCCCCACCCCTGCTTGTTGATGACCCCGGCTGGTCAAGAGATTGACGCATTTCACTTTGCTCCACTCGAATGAGAAGAGACGAGACAGGAAGGAACTTCTCACAATCAGGTGAGGGAAACTACCTTTGTTTTTCCACGAGCCATTTTTGTTGCCTTAGCATTCTTGAATGAATATTCTTTATATATACATTAACGACCTGCTTCTTCATTCATCATTATTCGCAACTTTGTCAGGACTCTTATTATCATTTTCTCTTTTTATTGACGTTGATGAAATGTGAGTGACAATATTGATTTTGGGGGAATTATTGTCGTCGTTGTTAATTCATATTTATTCACAGGTTTTTTAGAATTTTGACCAACATTTAGACGCCATTACATCTTTACTCTTGTTTATTGATGAATTTTTAAAATTTTCTTTTATCAAAAACTAATAGTTATGGGGGTGGGGGTTTGGGGCAAAGCTTTTTATCAATCACAAGTCAATTGTCAAGTCACGTAACAAATATTTGTGGGGGAATTCATGCCATAAAGACGTGACAAAACGCATTGGCGTGCATAATGGTGTGGGGGGGGGGCGGTGTGGAGAAAGCGACGGACATTCCCTTATCATCGTGCAAATGTCTCGGAATCTAATGACCCTTCTCAATTGCTATATAAGCTGACTTGACATAATAATAATAATAATAATAATAATAATAATAATAATAATAATAATAATAATAATAATAATAATAATAAATTAATGGAAATAAATATTGGCGGTTAAAACCGACCTCAGACACGCACTCAGCAGGTGTCACCAGCGTTCGAATCGTTGCACAACATTCAAGTAACTTCGAAAAAATGGTCAATGATTTCTCGTAATTTCATCCACGAATTCGAAATCAAAAGTAATTTCATAATTTATGGTGAGAATGATTGAATTCTTTTATTTAAATAAAATTTGGATATGAAACAACTTCGTCAAATTCATCTATCTATCTATCTGTCTACATATATATATATATATATTTACGTTTTTCCGTGGTTTTAGTTTGAAATATGCTTTGTGAGACAGGTAGCAACGATTTAAGGTAATTTAGCCTTGTGATTCTGACTTCGTGGGTACAGGAAAACGTAAAAAAAAGAGGAAAACAAAGGAGAATTTCATACGAGCATAGGGCTCTTGTTACTGAGGGAAATATTACGTAAAACATGTGGGCACATTTAAAGGAGTGTATTTACATAAATGACATCAGTACGGGAAAGAGGAACTCAAGTAGATTCCTGATCCTGAAGGGGATTCCTACGGGAATGAATGAAACTGGGGAATTCCAGACACAGTCCGAGAAGCTTCCACGAAATAGGGTCCCTCTTAGCAGATTTTCCGAGGGCGCGTAGAAGGCGGTCCGTGGATGACTTGCGATTTCCGAGGGCGAGTTTCTTCCACGTGGTGAGATGCAAGGGCTTCCGTAAAGGGGCAAGGCGATGGGGACTCCTCGAAACTCCAAGCAATGGCGTGTGGACTCGAGGCAGGCCAACGGTGGAGCGAACACTTGGAATACGGTCGAAGAGCACGAGGAAAAGTATACTTTGGAAAGGGCCACGTGGGTAGGCTGCAAGGGCATCGATGGGGCCAGGTGTTGAGGACGTCTTCACTCCATATCTTCCAGCCCGCGTGTGTGTCTCGAGACCTCGTGGGTTTCTCCTTTTATCCCCTCCTATGGGGCAGGGGTGCGTCCAACACAGGGGTTTTGACTCATATGCACCTGCTGCCCTCAGGGGAGGCTTTGCCTGTAAGAAAAACGCCCAAGACAGATTACTTTTGCCTCGAAGGAAAGTTCTGTTTTAAAAAGGGAGTGGCCTTAATCTTTTAAACTCTTGTATTCTGACCGTGCTAAGTCGATAGACAGATGGTCTGTCGATCGGGCAACTGGCAATACATAAAAACAACAGAACAACCAACAACAACAAAAGAGGGGGGGGAGGCAATTTGCTAGCTAATTCTTGCTAATCATAATAATATATATATATAATATATATATATATATATATATATATATATATATATATATATATATATATATATATATATATATATATATATATATATATATATATATATATATACGTAAAAAAGAAGTTTTTTTTTCTTTTACGTTACCAAATAATTTTTAGATCGGAAAAAAATAAAGCACATGAATCATCATCACCCACCTTATTCATTCTCTGGGCTCGACTGCCGTCCATCAGTTTAAGAGCAGTTTTTCTGTGTAGTGAAACCAGTAAAAATGATTTATGAGAATATTTTGGACGACATATTTTTCTTATTATTCAATCATCTATGATATTCATTATGCAAATACCTTTTTCGACCTTAAATCGCTGTAATAAACTTACTTTTTTTCAATCGTATCTTCATTTTTAAAGGAAATTTTTATGCCACAATTCAATTCAGAATTGTTGGCATATATAGAGTTATAACTGAAACTTTCAAGTGATGATTATAAATGCCAGCAAATATTCAGTCGCTATTAGTATTCCTAAGCATTTAAGGAAATGATCGCTTAACCGGCATGCAGACTCTGCAACGAACAACTTCTGCAACATTTCCTGCCAACTCTGATCTTTTCAGACAATAACAATTAATCTGGAATGAATGCCATGAATTCAGTTTCAGAATTGTCATTTACTTTCCAAACTGCATTCAAAAATAATGAAATACAGCATCAGAATTCAGGTAAACTGTTTATTGGACTGCATTGCACTAAATACGAATGATAGCGGTGAACAGCAATTCCATCCGCTGAATGGCCTATCAATTTCAGCTTGGTCAAGGCAACCCGGCTTTAAATAACTAAGCCTTATATGTCTGCTTAGCGGATATGTCACATATTTTTTAGCCTAAATTTGAGCGAATTAAATTTATTAGAATGATATAAATCAATGTAACATTTCATATTCATAATCTCTCTCTCTCTCTCTCTCTCTCTCTCTCTCTCTCTCTCTCTCTCTCTCTCTCTCTCTCTCTCTATATATATATATATATATATATATATATATATATATATATATATATATTTACGTTTTTCCGTGGTTTTAGTTTGAAATATGCTCTGTGAGACAGGTAGCAATGATTTAAGGTAATTTAGCCTTGTGATTCTGACTTTGTGGGTACAGGAAAACGTAAAAAAAAGAGGAAAACAAAGGAGAATTTCATACGAGCATAGGGCTCTTGTCACTGAGTGAAATATTACGTAAAACATGTGGGCACATTTAAAGGAGTGTATTTACATAAATGATATCAGTACGGGAAAGAGGAACTCAAGTAGATTTCTGATCCTGAAGGGGATTCCTACGGGATTGAATGAAACTGGGGAATTCCAGACACAGTCCGAGAAGCTTCCACGAAATAGGGTCCCTCTGAAATGAGAGATATGCACATTATACACCAGTAATGAGATAGACAAAGGAATAATGAATTCGAGGCTGCACTGAGGGTGCCAAAGGAGTAATAAAGACTTAATACTGCCGATGCAAGAGGCGCACGGACATTAGACAAGAGTGATTTCTGGCTTTCTGTTTAAGCAAATGTTATGAGACAAAAACGTGACTGAAATGGGGCTCTTCCAAGGGCACTTTACCGTAGCAGATTTTCCGAGGGCGCGTAGAAGGCGGTCCGTGGATGTCTTGCGATTTCCGAGGGCGAGTTTCTTCCACGTGGTGAGATGCAAGGGCTTCCGTAAAGGGGCAAGGCGATGGGGACTCCTCGAAACTCCAAGCAATGGCGCGTGGGCTCGAGGCAGGCCAACGGTGGAGCGAACACTTGGAATGCGGTCAAAGGGCACGAGGAAAAGTATACTTTGGAAAGGGCCACGTGGGTAGGCTGCAAGGGCATCGATGGGGCCAGGTGTTGAGGGTGTCTTCACTCCATGTCTTCCAGCCCGCGTGTGTGTCTAGAACTCGTGGGTTTCTGCTTTTTATCCCCTCCTATGGGGCAGGGGGTGCGTCCAACACAGGGGTTTTGACTCATTGCACCTGCTGCCCGCAGGGGAGGTTTTGCCTGTAAGAAAAACGCCCAAGACAGATTACTTTTGCCTCGAAGGAAAGTTCTGTTTTAAAAAGGGAGTGGCCTCAATCTTTTAAACCCTTGTATTTCTGACCGTGCTAAGTCGATAGACAGATGGTCTATCGATTCGGCCGGCTGGCAGTAAATGAAACACAACAAAGAAGGGGGGGGGGGCAACTTGCTAGCGAATTCTTGCTAATCATAATACCTCCCATACAAGATGATGTACATACCTCCTTCGGGTGTGTACATCGATATTCAAGAATGAGCGGCAAATGCTTTACGTTACTCTACATTCTGCCTTGCAATGAACTTTACTACTAAGGTTTTATGAAGCTGTGACATTACTTTTTAAATAACACATTGGGACAATTTTTGTTAACAGAACGCAAAGTGATTTAAACACTTGCAAAAGAATAATTACTTTAGATATGGTTACCCACTGGTAACTTTATAAAGTGACTCGAACAATTGTGAATTAATTAAGATTATAGGACCACATATATGAGGCTATGGCCAACAAATGAAAAGAAAGGTTATTGTTCAAGATTAAAATACACGGTTACTTAATTTTAGATAAAATGCATGCGGTTAGTACAATCTGCCTTGAAGAGGCTGTGTAAATGAAAACAGCGATTATTTTTGTAAATGACATCCCCTTTACGCGATATTGTAATGACTATACATATTCGCCTTGGTAATTGCTTAGCTAATAGTCCAACGCTAGCAGATGACTGACCCTCACAACAGGGATTTTGACAGTCGTATGCGGGCGAGAGTATTCGCGAGCTTTAATTCGCTAACCTTAAACTACGCTAATTTTATGCGTCCACTGCCCACTCGAGTACTCCATGTTATGACGGGGCAAGCAGACAAAAGATGTGGGGTCTTAGGACAAACAGAGATCTTGGAAGGAATGGAAGGGGGAAAAGGGATAATAATGACAAAAGGAAAATTAACAAGATGATACGAATGAAAACGTGACCGCATATGAAAGGCGGGACACGTCTCTCAGAGCTTACGAAAGGGGCATTTAAATCACAAGGGCAAGAGTCTGTGACTCGCGATTTTTTAAAAGAAAGATAAATAAATGACTAAAAGAGGGTAAATGATATTGGCAGAAGAGCTAAGGGAAAAAGAGTAAGGGTTTTATTGTGTTAGGCGGGAATTTATTGTCCTTCGCCTATAAATTACGGCCCGGACCATCACTTCAGTCCCAGGGCGAGGAAAGTGCACCCAAAGGGCGCGACTCCTTCAGGAGGGGCTGACACGCACGCCTGGTGCCAAGGTATGGGCGCATGGGCGTGCCACTTCTCACTCTGTTATTCTTAATGATTTATACATTGTGTGGGGAATGGTATCCCGTATTTAATTGCCGCTTGTGGTAATAATTTAAGGAAAGATTAATAGAGGATGATAAGAGATAGCAGTTCCTGAGGAACGGAGGAAGATAGAGGAGGGCCTGACATCCCCTTCTGGATTAGGGGTGCCAAGACCTTCGGGAGATGAAATGGTGGCACAGGGGCCAGGGGAGCTCTAGAGCTCTTTGTAAACTACCTGGAATTTTTCACGCCCGTGGTAATTTCGCCTCGAGCTTTTCTCAATGGGACAGTCGTCCTCGGCCGGGGAAGCGGAGGGCCCGCGACCGGAGGGCGGCACGGAGTACCACCTGGGCCTGCTGCTGCGACAGCTGACGCAGGAGCGTTCCGTGCTGGTTCTACCATAATCCGTCGCAGCTCTTGTAGTTCATCGGCCAAGGGAGATATGGCAGAATCCTGACTTGCAATTACGTCGGCGACGGGCTGAGGCAGAGAGAAGGCGGTCGGGGGTGGCGTGAGCGGCTCGCAGGTAACATTGACCAGCTCAGGCACGGGTTGCGAGGCCGCACCTGCAGGTGAGCTTCCGAGGTGGTCGGGAGGAACCGTCTCTTGGACCGACGCTGGTAGCGGTGCCAAGCCGGGGGAGAGGGGGTCCTGAGTTGGATCCCGTGAATGGAGATCAGCGTAGCGCTCTGGCGCTGGCACTAGGGCAGAGTCAGGCGCTATCAGAGGTTTCTTGGGCTCGTCGGTCAGGACGGACGAAGCTTGGCCCTGCTCGGGGCATGCAAGTGGCACCAGCAGGAATTTGGCATCTCCTGAAGGGAGATCTGATTGGGGCCTTGGCACTGGCATTGAGGCAGGGCCAGGCACTGGAATTGGATCGGGAACCGATCGAGGGGGCCACTGTACATCGTACTCAGGTGGCATTGGTGGGGACTGCACGTCCTCCTGGTACCCAGGGGGCGCCAGTCTTGGCTGAGGGAGAAGCGGGGGGAGAATTACTCGCGCCCGCGGAATGATTCGGGGAATGTGGACCCCTAGATTGTCGTGATTTCGGTGGGGACTGAAAGTCCTGTCCCAGGATGACGTCATAGCCTCCGGGGAGATGGCTTGCTACTGCAAGATTGCAAATTTTGGATTGGTGAGTTCTTGTGACTCTCAATTGGACCGTAGGGAGTATCATTTTAAATTGATTTATTCCCTCGATCGTGACGAGTTTTCGTCTATTGACGATAGCTCCGTAGGGAACTCTGTCCCTTCGGATGAGGGAGATTTGTGCGCCCGAGTCCTCGAATGCAGTGACTCGGCGCGCGTGGCTACCTCGTGGAGGAGTCATGTATACGGGCCCTTCGGCGGGAGGGCCTAATGACTGGGGATCTGTGACGGCCAAGGCGACGGTGAGAGTATTTACTTTATTATTGCGTGGGGATTTTGCCCATGCGGGAGAATGACCACAAGCCTTGCACGCCGTGCAAAATGTCTGGCTGAAATCTTTCCGCGCTGCCCCTGTGGAGGACGCAGGCGAGTTATTTGTCCGTTTTCCGGGAGAGAGAGGAGCCGGTTTCTTGCTCCGGCACTCTTCGGAGGAATGCCCCGTTTTCTTGCAATAATGGCAAGTTAGGGGCTCGCCCAAGTTCCCATTTTTGTGGGAATTTGAACCTCCGAGGAGGGACGGGGGATTTATCTTCCGCCCCATGGATCCTTCTTGAGGGTGGTGAGTTTCCCACATGTCTGCTATTCGGCAACACTCGGTGAGTGTTGCTGGGTCTTTTTCCACTATATGAGTGGCGAGGGCAGGAGGGGCGTAGCGCAGGAAATGCTCGAATTTAAACCGCTCGAGTACCTTGGCGGTGCTTATGGCTCCTTCGGAATCGAGCCATTTTGTCAACGCCCGCTCCGAATGGTACGCCCAATCGGACCAAGTCTGGCCTGCTTCTCTGGGCTGCTCTCTCCAACGTCTCCTCCACCGCTCGGGGGTAATCTCGTACGCCTTCGTAACTGCTTGGCGTACAGCTTCCCAGTTTCCCCAATCGTCTGCGGGAAGGGTGTGGTAGGCAACGAGGGCCTTTCCGCCCAGGAATTTAGTGAGAACAAGGGAGAGTTCCACGGGGGAATGATCGCAGCACTCCAGGACTCGTTCGGCCCCTTTCAAGCCATACTTCGGGTTCGGACTCTGTCCATTTTGGCATGAACGAGTGAGCTTGGCTGAGGGCACTCATTCCCGCGGCAGGGGGCGGGGAGGTGGCGTGCTGTCGTTCTAGCACCTGGAGCTCATGGGCGCGTTCTCTCTCTCTCTCCTGCTCTTGTGCAATTCTGTCTCTCTCTCTCTCCTCACGTTCTCTCTCCTCTCGTTGTTCTTGAGCGATTCGTTCTCTCTCTCTCTCTCCCCGTTCTCTCTCTCTCTCTTCACGTTCTCTCTCCTCTCGTTGTTCTTGGGCAATTCTTGCCCTCTCTCTCTCCTCACGTTCTCTCTCTCTCTCTTCACGTTCTCTTGCTCTCTCCGCCTTGGCATCGTCCACTCGTTCTTGAACCCATGCTCTCAGATCTTGCCCCAATAGTCCCATGTCCTTCCCAGCGGACATGTAGAATTTGAAATCCTCGTTTTGTTGGGCTCTGGTATTAGCCATCTTGAAATAATGGGTATATGATATGTCTGAAAAGACTCAGGTTGTCTGAAAAGACTCAATTGCAGGAATCTGAAACACTCAATGGTTCAGACTGCAGGAGAATGGATCTGTCTGAATAAGACAGGTGATTAGTAAGTCTGAGGAGACTTTTTGTTAAAATTTGATATGTCTGGGAAAGACGTGGTTGTTCTTGGCGAACGAATTTTAATATTTGTCTCGGAAGACGTAGTGGGATTTTGTCACGCTCGGACTTGGCCGGCTGTAGCGTGAAGTTAAGGAGTTGTTCTAACGAACTAGAATGATCAGTCCCGTAAGGGCTTAGATGTGTGTGAACTGTACTATATAATGTCTCAAAAGGACTTAATTTTGGGTTCCCGCAGGAATAAGAAATTCTCGCCACGTGCGACGTAGAATTTTTGTATGAGTCTCTGAGGACTGGAATTTGGAGAAATTCTCGCCATGTGCGACGTAGAATTTTAGTATGAGTCTCGGAGGACTGGAATTTGGAGAAATTCTCGCCACGTGCGACGTAGAATTTTAGTATCAGTCTCGGAGGACTGGAATTTGGAGAAATTCTCGCCACGTGCGACGTAGAATTTTAGGAGTCTCTGAGGACTGGAATTTGGAGAAATTCTCGCCATGTGCGACGTAGAATTTTATTTGGCTTGCTCGTAGGACTTGGGAATACAATTCGTCCCTTAGGACTTAGAAATTACTAACGGGAAAACCCAAAGAAAAATGTTTGCTGGGAAATGAATGGGGGAGGAAAAAAAAAATGCTACACACGCGGACCTGGGCGGGGGTGGGGGGTGGATGCAGGTCGTCTGGCCAACACCGGAGGTATTTTTAGATTCTGTGTGAATGAACCCGTATATTTATACACCGTCTGGGATTCCGGGGAATTTCCCAGTCGTCTGAGAGGATAACAGTACAACGGCCTAGTAATTTCCTTATAAGTGGAGTTTAAATTTCGCTTTCCTAACACCTAACTCGAATTCTAACTACACTGAGAGAATTTCAGCAATGCAAGCTAGCTTCGTCGTGTCCCACGTGGGAATTTATTCACGCCTAAATAACAGTTCGCTAATCCGAAATGCGACGTAAAAGTTATCACAGAGGAATTTCTTTTGCACTATTCCTCGAAGCAAAGAATATGGCAAGGATTTTAACACAGAGGAATTTCCCACTATTCCTCGAAGCAAGAATATGGCAAGGATTTTAACACAGAGGAATTTCCCACTATTCCTCGAAGCAAAGGATGGTTAGCACTGGTTATTTCCTAACTACCTATCCTGAAAGGCATGCATTAACGAATCTAATACGGTGGTTCTTTTCTCTCAGTGATTACATGCATCCCTATTTCTAATTCCTAGGAACAGTCACAATTGTAAAAAGGTTTTGCTAAGATAAACACATTACTTACGTGGAATTTCTGGATGTGTGTGCTGGTTTTACAAAAAAGGTTCGTAATTGTCTCGTACACAGCTTAGCTTTGCTAATAGCTGATCTGGCACGTTGCAAACACTAGGGGAACTGCAACTGCAAAACAAGATCTATGGCCAGGTCGCCATTTTTACGTTTTTCCGTGGTTTTAGTTTGAAATATGCTCTGTGAGACAGGTAGCAACGATTTAAGGTAATTTAGCCTTGTGATTCTGACTTCGTGGGTACAGGAAAACGTAAAAAAAAGAGGAAAACAAAGGAGAATTTCATATGAGCATAGGGCTCTTGTCGCTGAGGGAAATATTACGTAAAACACGTGGGCACATTTAAAGGAGTGTATTTACATAAATGACATCAGTACGGGAAAGAGGAACTCAAGTAGATTTCTGATCCTGAAGGGGATTCCTACGGGATTGAATGAAACTGGGAATTCCAGACACAGTCCGGGAAGCTTCCACGAAATAGGGTCCCTCTGAAATGAGAGATATGCACATTATACGCCAGTAATGAGATAGACAAAGGAATAATGAATTCGAGGCTGCACTGAGGGTGCCAAAGGAGTAATATAGACTTAATACTACCGATGCAAGAGGCGCACAGACATTAGACAAGAGTGATTTCTGGCTTTCTATTTAACCAAATGTTACGAGACAAAAGCGTGACTGAAATTGGGCTCTTCCAAGGGCACATTTACCGTAGCAGATTTTCCGAGGGCGCGTAGAAGGCGGTCCGTGGATGTCTTGCGATTTCCGAGGGCGAGTTTCTTCCACGTGGTGAGATGCAAGGGCTTCCGTAAAGGGGCAAGGCGATGGGGACTCCTTGAAACTCCAAGCAATGACGCGTGGGCTCGAGGCAGGCCAACGGTGGAGCGAAACACTTGGAATGCGGTCGAAGAGCATGAGGAAAAGTATACTTTGGAGAGGGCCCACGTGGGTAGACTGCAAGGGCATCGATGGGGCCAGGTGTTGAGGGCGTCTTCACTCCATGTCTTCCAGCCCGCGTGTGTGTCGAGACCATCGTGGGTTTTTGCTTTTATCCCCTCCTATGGGGCAGGGGGTGCGTCCAACATAGGGGGTTTGACTCATATGCACCTGCTGCCCGCAGGGGAGGTTTTGCCTGTAAGAAAAACGCCCAAGACAGATTACTTTTGCCTCGAAGGAAAGTTCTGTTTTAAAAAGGGAGTGGCCTTAATCTTTTGAACCCTTGTATTTCTGACCGTGCTAAGTCGATAGACAGATGGTCTATCGATCGGCCGGCTGGCAGTAAATGAAACACAACAAAGAGGGGGGGGCAACTTGCTAGCGAATTCTTGCTAATCATAATAATATATATATATAGATAGATAGATAGATAGATAGATAGATAGATAAATAGATAGATAGATGCACACACATATATATGTGTATCTATCTATCTATCTATCCATCTATCTATATATATATATATATGTATATATATATATATATATATATATATATATATATATATATATATATATATATATATATATATATATATATATATATATATATATATATATATATATATCCGTATGCAAGTGTGAGTGTGTAAATTCAAATGGTGGAGAGAGATGCTCTATTTAACTTTTAAATATATATTTTTGTTTCTTATATACAACAAGATTTCTTGAACGTACTGAAGTATTCAGCGCCCATGAAGAGGTTAAATTTAAAGCATACACCAATTGTCACATTAAATAAACTCATCTCTAAACCAGTAAAATTGTTTTCAAACTTATCATTTACAATATATAGCTATCTTCTCAAATGAGTGATTCTTTGTTGCTTTTCAATATGTTCTCAATAATATATCATGGCTCATTCCCTTCCTGGGAACAAGAGCTGGCGTCTCTCCAAAGAACCATATTGTGCGCGACCTCCACCAAGATGCCCAGGAACTGTGTGCTAGTCCTTGACTAATAGGAAATCCCTGGGGGCAGAATCCTATTTCCAGTTCCCCTTCCTCAGTCACTTAGATGAATGACGCTTTTATTTCCGCATTGTTAAAGAAAAAGTATGAGCATACACAGAGGCTAAGTTATATTTCTTAGCTTATCAGATATATCGCCCTATAGATCATTTGTTTTGTCGATGCGTTTTCTGAGCAGGACAGAAATATAGCATTGCAAAGCGTCGCCAGAAGTTTAGAATGTGGTATATGTAAGTTAAGAACTTCAGTAGTATTATATAACTCGGGAGTGATTCGCGTGTGAGTGAATTTATCTAGTGCGTGTCTTCTCGCTAACCTTTTTACGAATATAGACAGTGAGCGAGGTAAAGCCTCCCTTCAAGAAGCATTATTGCAACTGGATGAAAACAAAAATAATTCCTTTGCCTAAATTTAAATGTAGCAATTTCCATCTAGTTTGATTTTCACAGGGCCTATGAAAATCAATTCATGTTATTGAAAACAGTAAATTTTAAGATTCCGCTGCGTAATAATCATTATCAGAAGTGGTAACTTACATTTTTACATGGTATGTAAAAATGCTTGCGGTATAGTTGTACCTACACACACACACACACACACACACACAAACACACACACACACACATATATATATATATATATATATATATATATATATATATATATATATTATCTATATATACTATATATATACACAGTATGTGTGTGTGCGTAAAAGTGAATGATTGTATTTTTGTTCGTATGTTTGTCCACATGTTTGTGCGCTATAGAAGTCCGAACCGCTTGACGGTACTAGACAAAATCTGGCACGTGGCCATCATTTAATTTTAACCCAACTTAATAATAGGGTGGGTTTCAAACCCCTACTCCCTTCCCCCTTCCCCTTCGCCCATCCTCTTTTCCCCTACCCTTTGTAACTTATGTGGTAACCGTTTGACTGCAAGGAGTAGGGATCTCTCAAGAACATGTTGCTAATAAGGTGGTAATGTTTAGAAGCTGGAGTCCCTACAGACATGATGCAAGGATTAATGGATTTACTTAAGCCATTTTTGGATTGAGAACGAAATTTAATGTTGCTGTGCTAACTGGATTATCTACATCCAGCCATTGTCAGCACTACTTATTTCTCTCTCTCTCTCTCTCTCTCTCATCTCTCTCACTCTCACTCTCTCTCTCTCTCTCTCTCTCTCTCTCTCTCTCTTCCGAGAACAAGAGAAAAAGATGGTGACTCGGGCTTTCAAAATCCCATTTGCCTTTGTACGAATTCTAATTGTGACGGAGTTCATTCCTTCACACCTGAGTTCCAATTTATCGAAGTCATTAAGTAAACTGGGCCTTTGAAAGTGAAATTCTCATTTTGCTCAACCATTTTGGGATTTATATATTCATTTGGAACGTCCACTTATCAGGTAAATCTTATTCGTATATCTAATAGGAAGAGAGAGAGAGAGAGAGAGAGAGATGAGAGATAGAGAGAGAGAGAGGAGAGAGAGAGAGAGAGATCATTATTCTTTGTATCTTTCTTTCAAAATGCCTTTACCAGGGAAAAAGTACTGATGAGCGTCTATAGTTACAAACAAACAAACAAACACCCCTCTTCCAAAAAAGAGAGAGATAAAAAATTGAACAGTTCTTAGAGCCTTTGCCTCCGTGTCTTCTGTTGAAGCATATTGTGGCTGCAGAGGAAACACATCGCAGAGTAACGGGCAACAGAGAAACAGGTCAGACAGACAGGGACTTACCCGCCATTCGACAAGAATGTCTCTTCGCTCCAACATGATACTGCTGTTTTCTCTAGCATACTAAATTGGCTTTTTTCGCTTAAAGAATGCTCTCTCTCTCTCTCTCTCTACTCTCTCTCTCTCTCTCTACTCTCTCGTCTCTCATCTCTCTCTCTCTCTCTCTCACTCTCAATAAACAACACACACGCACACTTATGTTTCCTGTTTGTTTCATAATAATCTATAAACATACTAAGCCAAGAATAAACTCGTCATAATTTCACTTCATTGCAGATTGGATTTCTGTAATTTATGGTAAAAAGAAGCTGGAATTCATAAAATATTTAGCCATTCTTTTCTGTCCATGTGACCTCGATGGAGACATGGCATAGGACGTGATACAAAA
>JANJGK010008195.1:0-17500 GCA_039081455.1 Macrobrachium rosenbergii
GTCACAACATGACACCTAGCAGGCTGGCAACATGATACTTTCTCCTGTGACAACATGGTTCTTCTTGTGTAACAACATGGTCCTTCTTAGAGTGACAACATGACACTTCATGGGCTAACAATATATTACTTTTTGGTGGGACAACATGGGACTTCTTAATGACAACACATCACTTCATAGGCTGGCAACATATTATTTCTGGTGTGACAAAAATGACATTCATAGTGTAACGTTATGACAGTTCTTTTTGGTCTGACAACATGGGTATTTATAATGTGACAACATAAACTTCATGGGCTGAAAACATAATCAGGCCTCCTAGCAGCCCTTGAAAAAAAGTAGGAGTCCGACAAAAAAAGTTGTAATCTTAAAGAAGTAGGATATAATATGATATTTCAAAATGCAACATATTAAGTATTTACAGTGAATGCATAATGTGGTAACGTTTAAAACTGATTATCAAAGAATAATCAATTAGTACAAGTAAGCAGGTGTTACTTGCTCCATTATATTAAATATACTTTTTTTTTGAAAGGGAAAACCCCATCGAGGCCCACCCCTGACCAATCTAGTAACAAGAGGTATTTTTCTAGCTTGCTCTATTTTACAACTAATTATGAAACGAAAGTTACTAGGCCCTTGCATTTGGTTTCCCCCTTTTTTATTAATTCATTTGATTCAATTACGCAATGTTATCCACTTCAGATTTTCAGTGAAATAAGCCTCTGACTAGCTTTCAATAATACATAAAGAATATGCAAACTAGAAGGTATAATCAATCAGATTAAATATCAACAGTTACAAAAATAGAGCCTGCATATAATGAGCTTCACAATACACTAACATCTCAAAATAAATTACTACAATAATTTGCCAGTCACTGAGATGCACAGTCACTCAAGTTTTTTTCTTCTTGTTTGGAGAAGCAAAATCGCCTGAAATTTTCTCCAGTTCAGCAGATGATTTCTCCCACTTTGTACCCCCGGGCTTTATAGGAGGCTGAGTAGCAGCTGCTTCTGCAGAATCGACTTTCTTGACTCTGCAAGCTTTCTTCAATCTCTGATTGGCTTCACTCACTTGCTTTTTGTGACTGTTCACACAAACATTTATATAACATTAGATGGCAGCCTGTATATAAACAGAAAACATCATCACTAACAATGTGGTTGATCAACAAATCAATAACCAAGCATTGATCTTTTTTAATCCTTTCAAACCTTTTAGTAATTGTTTCATCAAAAAAGTAGGAAAAGTAGTACTAAGAAGGAGGGGGTCTGAAAAAGTAGGAAAAGTAGGAGTACTAGGAGGCCTGAATAATATTTTTTGGTGTGGCAACACTGGCCTTCTTGGTGTGACAACCTGACTCTTCATGGTGTGATACAAGGGCCATCATAGTGTGACAACAGCACAATTCATGGTCTGCAAAGATGACACTTTGATGTGACATCACAACATTTGTTGGTGTAACATCAAGACACTTCTTAGCTTAATCCTGACTCAACATGATCAGACAACATTTATTGACTTAGTGTGACAGCATGGCATGTCTTGCTCTGCAAACATATCATTTCTTGGCCAGACAGCATAACTTGCTTTTGGCCTGATATCGTGGCAATTCTTGGTGTGACAACATAACACTATTTCCGACAACATGAACTCTTGGCCTACAACAACATTCACATAGGAGATCCTTCTCTTTTGAATAATTCCTCTGTATTGCTTTGGTTCCATTCACGTTAAGACCCAAATTCGTGAACCTGAAGCCTTCAACTTAACACCTCTCTCTCTCTCTCTCTCTCTCTCTCTCTCTCTCTCTCTCTCTCTCTCTCTCTCTCTCTCTCTCTCTCTCTCTCGTGGGACTGAGTCAGGAATATTGTCAGACTGGAGTGTCACCTCGGAGCTTCTGCTCAGATATTGAGGCAATTTCGTGTCAAGTCAGTCGAGTGGATTCCGTTTTAAACAGATTTCCTCGTGCGTTTTCTAATAAAGACAGACACTTGAGAGAGAGAGAGAGAGAGAGAGAGAGAGAGAGAGAGAGAGAGAGAGAGAGAGAGAGAGAGAGAGAGAGAGAGAGAGAGAATGTGTATCACATGATAAAAGATTAACCTCAATTACGATCTGCAATTGTATATAAAAATAGGAAAAACGAATAATTTGGATCCAAGTGTGAAATTGGCTGCTTCCTTTAGTCACGATAACCTCCCCATTCGACATCTGAGCGATAATTTGCACAAAATCCTTCCCATTTTTTCTCACGTTGGTTTCGATGATTAGGAAAATGTTAAAACTTTCCTTCCACCCCGTCTAGCCAACCCCTTCTGTGAGATCCTTCCTATAATTATATATATATATATATATATATATATATATATATATATATATATATATATATATATATATATATATATATATATATATATATATATATATATATATATAGTATATATAAATAAATATATATATATATATATATATATATATAATTACATGTATATGTATATACATATATACACATGCATACATTACACACATATATATATGTGTATATATGTATGTATGTATGTGGGGATTCATTGTTTTAAAATTACCCATTTTATTGTTTTTTATATCATTCCGTCTCCGTGATTCATTAAACCACGACTGGCCAGTTACATGGGTTCACATAGCTTTTGTTCTAAATATCAAATCTTGTACTGCTATTTCCATTTTGGCTCGAGTCTATACCCAAACAGTTATTTTAAACGTTAAAGGGAACGTATAGATATATTACAATCGCTGGACACGTCAGAACACTTATAGACTTTAGCTCCAAATATATCTGAAACCTCTCTTGGAATAATGGCCAGTGGAATGTCAGAAATAGAATGACTGTATCCATTTATCTTCATCCGCCACATGAGGCTTTTTTAATCTAATGTCCCTGGAACAGAGGGTCCTTCGGAGTGGGGTGGTGGAGAGATCCATCAGTGAAAACTAAATTGAGTGTCAACAAATTTCAACATAATCGATACACTGTTTCCGTTTGTAATATATATATATATATATATATATATATATATATATATATATATATATATATATATATATATATATATATATATATATATATGTATGTATATATATGTATATATATTCAAATATATATGTATACATATATATATATATATATATATATATATACATACAAATATATATGTATATATATATACTGTATATATATTTACCCCAGTCAGTGTAAAGGGTTGATAAAAAAAATCCCAAATACGATTTCAAACATTCACAAAAATAACCACTCAGTATACGAAGGCACAAGTGCCTCCTGACGTCTAAGGAACTTAAGAGTGAATTAAAATCCCCGACAGCAGAGAAACATCTTTCATTTTCCCCCAAAAGGAGTCATCCAAAACAAAGGAGGCCAAAAACCTTCGGGGCAAAATTAATTTTCCTTAACAAGTGGCACCTAATTGGGAATATCCTTTCGCTTTATTGAAAGATACACACGTAAGGGTAAGGCCTGGAAATAGGGAGATAAAAAAAAAAAAAAAAAAAAAAAACAGACAAAACTTTTAGATGATGAAGAGTGAAATTGCGCCAGTCCCTGTGGAGGGAAGATGGCGAAATAGAATTAGGAGGAAGGAAAGGAGAGCAGATGTTTCCCAGGAATGCAATTTACTCCTTTTACAACTAATTACACTGAAAGCGGAGATCTTTCACGTCAATTGCGCCGGGAAATTGAATTTCTACTGTTGAAACGAGGGAGAATTTGGAAACTTTAGACTTTTTTTTTTTTTTTGAAGTGGGCGAGTAGTCATCAACTTGTAGACGACCTGTTTCTCACGTACTCAGGGGCAAGCTAAAGGATTCAGTTTCACTTGAAAGAGGAAAATTGCAACTTGTCAGAAACCCTGACCATTTTTGCTGCTGGCTTGTCTAAAAATGAAAGATGACAGGTTATTGGTTTTTCTTATTCAAGGATTTGGTATAAAACCATTCGTAAATTTAATTCATTAACAATATCAATATACCGTATCTCCACTCTTTTGGGCAAGCTTTCATTGTGCATTCTGACTCGGGAAGTTGCGCCTCCTGACTCCCTACTGACTCAGGGAAGCTCTACTTTCTGATTTCCTACTGACACAGGGAAGTTCTGCCTTCCTACTGATTCAGGGAAATTCTACCTTCTGACATCCTACTGACTCTGGGAAGTTCTACCTTCTGACTTCCTACTGATTCAGGGGAAATTCTACCTTCTGACATCCTACTGACTCTGGGAAGTTCTACCTTCTGACTTCCTACTGATTCAGGGGAAATTCTACCTTCTGACACCCTACTGACTCTGGGAAGTTCTACCTTCTGACTTCCTACTGATTCAGGGGAAATTCTACCTTCTGACATCCTACTGACTCAGGGAAGCTCTACGCTCTGACTTCCTGACTGACTCAGGGAAGTTCTACCTTCGAAATTTCTATTGATTCGGGGAAGTTCTACCTTCAGATCCTACTGACTCAGGAAAGCTCTACCTTCTGATTTCCTACTGATTCAGGGAAGTTCTACATTCTGACTTTCTACTTATAACCTGAGGTGGTATTCAGCAATTCCTTTTTTGTTTTATTTATTACGAAGTTCCCAGTTAAATGAAAACCTTCCTTGGTGTTATTCACAGCCATAGTATGTATACCTTTCCTGCAATATATATACTGCCTTGCATAACGCACGCGTCCATTAAGAGTGGAGTCGCTTTTTGAGAGAGGAATTTAATGATGGCGAAGACTGACTCTCTCTCTCTCTCTCTCCCGATTGCGATTATTATATTGCAATATATTCTTTGACCTAATGAATATGAAGATAATCTGCAGTAACTCTGATATAGAATTGCAATATTTGTAATCATTATCATCTTTAATAATATTCAGTATCAACAATAGCCTCAAATACATTGTTGTTATTATTCATATTTCATTATTTACTACATAATTCTCTTGGGTGGTTTGCACGAAATTTGCTTTTGCAGAGAAGTGTCACACTTCCCATAGGGTTTTGCAAGTTATATTATTTTTTTTTTTTCAAAATGAGGAACCATCTCTTGAATATTACTTGTATTCACTACTACCTCCTCCTCCTCCTCCTCCTCCTCCTCATCATCATCATCATCATTATATGATGGCGATGCTATGCATATTGAAATGAACAGTAATTTTTCTGTATTATTATTATTATTATTATTATTATTATTATTATTATTATTATTATTATTATAGGATGAGTAATGCAATACATACTGAAATGAACAATAATTCTTCCGTCCAAACACATTACCATCTGTACAGAGAGCTTCCGAGAGGCTGTTCCGTTCTCATTATATTAACGAGAGATATGAATGTTTTCGATAACAATTAGAGAGAAATGAGAGGCTCACTAAAGTTCTGTTTTAGACTTTGATCTATTTTGACTGGATTTTTTAATGAATTATATTATTAATAATATTATTATTTGGTCAGCAATCAAATACACAACCTTGTAAAGGATTACGGAAATCATTTGTTCAAAAGTTTGTGCAGACATCTGACGTAAAAAGAGAGAGAGAGAGAGAGAGAGAGAGAGAGAGAGAGAGAGAGAGAGAGAGAGAGAGAGAGAGAGAGAGAGAGAGAGTGAGCTGAATGAATGAATGAGAGAGAGAGAGAGAGAGAGAGAGAGAGAGAGAGAGAGAGAGAGAGATAGAGAGAGAGAGTCTTCAACATCATTAAATTCCTCTCTCAAAAAGCGACTCCACTCTTAATGAACGTGTGCATTATGCAAAGCAGTGTGTATATTGCAGGAAAATTATACAATGGATATGAATAACAGCAAGGTAGGTTTTTCATTTTGAAAACCGAGAAACTTCGAAATAAAAAAAACAGTAATTGCTGAATACGACTTAAAATTATGAATGTAATCAAATATTCTAACAGGATGAATGCATCATACACTTCATCGCAATCTCATGTATCAACATCAACCCAGAATCCACACTGATGTTTGTCATGTTGTCTAAAAAAAAAATAAATAAATATATTAGAAATTATGAGTGTTACATAACTGTCACCAGTGGGATTCGAACGCTGTCTAGTTGAGAAACGACGATGTGAAGTGACTCTAAACAACTGCCCCAGTGGTTAAAGTCACTGTGTATCGTTTCTAATCCATGCAGAGGTTCGAATTCCACTGGTGACGAAGCACTTACCAATTATAATTGCCCTTGGGTGTAAGGTATTCCCCGAGATATAGAGAATTGGATATTAGACGATAGTTCTCTCTCTCTCGCTCTCTCTCTCTCTCTCTCTCTCTCTCTCTCTCTCTCTCTCTCTCTCTCTCTCTCTCTCTCTCTCTCTCTCTCTCTCTCTCTCTCTCTCTCTCTATATATATATATATATATATATATATATATATATATATATATATATAAAGTTAAGTATACCTTAGTTTTACCAGACCACTGAGCTGATTAACAGCTCTCATATATATATATATATATATATATATATATATATATATATATATATATATATATACAGTATATATTAATGGGGAACATGAACACTAATTCTTAAGGATATATTCCAGTAACATGGTAACTGTAACTATCAACGCTTGTATAAATACGAAGTTCCAAGAATAACTGTCGACAAAGGAAGGCAAGTTTTAGACAGTATCGTAAAAGACAGTTATCTTAACAAAACAAATCATTGCAACAGAAATAACAATTCTCAAATAAGACAAAGGACAATTATTGAATAGAAACTTCCCGGTTAGCAACTAGAAACAATGGTTAAAAGTACGGTACGATTTGATTCTCCTTTCCCGTGCCGTAAACTAACAGAAATACCGTACCGTATCTGAAAATGTACCGAGCACCAGAAAAAAAACCATACCGTTTCTGAAAAATTTCGTACCGTAAACCAGCAGAAATACCGTACCGTATCTTTAAACCGTCGTACCGAAAACTAACAGAAATCCCATTCCTATACCGTTTCTGAAGAACATTGTACCGAATATAGCAGGTATACCGTACCGTACCCTAGCAGAAATACCGTACCTAAAAGATTCCGTACCGTACACTAACAAATATCGTACCGTGCCGTACTTCCTAGCCCAGCAATCAGCAAACAAGCAGTTCCAATCCAACGACTCAAACAGTTGGTATCTGCGGCTGTTCTGTCAAAGCTTCTTCGCTCAGATTCGACCTTTGGAACGAAGCCATTTAAATATTAAAGTTAAATCAACATACCTCCAGTGTTTTTATGTGCAAGGGACAGCAGAGTATTTTTTAGATGTCTGTTATTCACAATGTATAGTAAATTCCTTATTATTTAAGGTTACACTATTACTTGATATCGGAGTTTTTATGCTGTGATCGAAAGTCTCCTTAATGCGATCAGTAAGAAACTCACGCTCAAGTCTGTCGCGAATTTGCCGTTACCGAGATATTTACCGTCTTTTGTTTGGACACGACGCTTATGGGAGTGGTGCTGGGATTATATAAATCATTACAAATAAATAAACGAAAGTCAGCAACGTTCAAAACACACATTAAACCAGGATAATTTAATTTTCAAGTCCAAAAAGTGATAATGGTTTAAAGTCGAATTTTACCGTGTATTCATCATCCAACGATATCTGTTGTTTATTAGCTGTGACTATATAACTCAATATACATCTATATTTACTTTAAATAGTCCTGTACGAACCCTTTTATTTCAAACTTATTACTGTAATAGTTTAAAGCAAAATTTTACCGAAGATTCATCAAACGATATCTGTTGTCATCCCATGTTGTTAAGTACAGTGCTGTATTATGCGTCTATAGCTATTTAATTAAAACATTCCTAACGAACCATTTTATTTTCAACTTAGCCTCCTGCCTAGTCGTACTTAAATTCCAAATAGTGCAGAATTTAAATAAATATATACTGTAATTTGAAGACGTGGTATAACAGAACTTACTTTCTGCTGCTATGTGGCATCGTCTCCCCCTGCCTGACGCCACCGGGATTTTGATTCGTAAATGAATTCTTATTTTAACGCTTCCTTCGAAGAACACTGTATATATCTAAGGATTAATAACTTCAATAATCATATATAAGCACCCACCAGAATACACACGGACCGAGGATGAAATTTAAATAAATGCTTTAAACGAGCTCGGATTAAGTAAGTGGACACTTCACAACTCCAACCGACTGACTATGACTAGCTTGTCATGGTTAGGCTGCCTGGAACCTAAAGTGTTGCCATACCTACCTGACTCCCCTGACTCTTGTATGGCTCATGGAAAACTATCGTATTTACCATACTATTTTGGTGTTTTAGTATTAGAATTATGGGTGATATTATCGCGCAATGTGTTGTTCTATCATTTTTACTGAAGGTTCGGTAATATTAAAAAAAAGTACAGTATCAGTAACTGAAAATCAGTTTCAAACCTTAAACTTTAATTTTCATTGACTTGTTATCAAAAGTATTTATACAGTACATGGATGAGGAGGATCATTAACCTAAATTAGGTGAAACCACAAGAGATATTTCCAGAAACTTGATGCCACCGACACTTTTCCTTTATAAAGCGACTTCAATTTCATCAAATGATTCTTTCATATACCACCTTCCCCCTAAGATAATGATAAATAAGGTAAATGAATATGAAAGGGTCTACCACCTCTTGCGAACTGGTAGAGAATCTGTCATAAAATTATTTCAGAACTAAAGTTTTCCCCAGTTTAAGAAGGAAATACTTCTACATTATAGGCCTATCACTCTAGAGGCATTGTAAAATAACTGAAATAGTTAGTTTTAGGCCTATTCTAGAGAGCAGCGAGTGTTTTCTTTAAGGAAAATTAATCTTCACTACCAAGGTCTGCTTCTCTCCACAAGGGGGTAATGTCGACATTGCACCTCACGCGGTACACTGTAGGCATTACTTAAGGTTCTTTGCAGCGTCCCATCAGCTCCCATCTGCAACCCATTTCATTCCTTTTACTGTACCTCCTTTCATATCCTATTTTCCATCTTACTTTCCACCTGTTGCATCTTCCAAGCCTTCTTTATAAAGACTCTCAGTTTCCCTTTCAGCGCTCAATGACCTCATAGGTCCCAGCGCTTGGCTTTTGGCCTTGATTCTACATTCCATTTCCAAGGTCTGCTTCTGAGATGTTTCGTAAGTTCTTCCGTTGCATATTTTCGAAAATACCATAAGCTCAGTCCTGCCTAGGGGCGCCATTCAGTCTATAGGTGCCTGAATATATATATATATATATATATATATATATATATATATATATATATATATATATATATATATATATATATATTACATATATGATGTATACATACATACATACATACATACATATATATTACATATATGTATACATATATATGAATGTATTTATACTGTACATATGTATAAATACATATAATGTATATAAATATGTATGTATGTATATATAGATAGATAGATAGATAGACAAATTTATATATACATAGCTAGATACACAGCTTACCCATAACTAGTCCACTGCACAAGGTTATATATACTAAAAATATACAATTTTCTCTGTACAGGTGACTGATGCATCCGCGGTCCTTACCTTACTTCATTCATATACTTGCCAGTAGAGGGAGACAGTTTGGTCTCTGAAATATAGCAATGACTTTCTACCTTTGGCGTTTTTATGGGCTCCTTCTATTAGATATATGTGTATGTATATATTTATATATGTATATATATTATATATTTATATATATACATATATGTAAAACTCAATGTTACTCAGTTGACCAAAGAAGCGAATTACCCAAATTATGTCCTTGGTAATTAGAAGACTGTAGTGGGTGTTGTTTATTTAAGAAGAGGCATAGGTCTAGCGCCCTCATCCTCCCAAAAGGAGGAGGAAAGAATTTCCCAGAGGCGTCTCCACTAAAAGGGAAAAGGCGCCGTTTCCTGGCTCAGAATTCTTGGGTATCACAGGACTTCATTCCGCTCCTGAGTGTCGAATGGCTCATCAGAAACTCATAAATAAGTCACTGCTTTGATTTACAGCTGGGATCTTCTTCCATCAGACTCAAAGTTTCCCCTTATTCCTTTTATTTAAGAGCCTGCAGAGGTGTCTGGTGGTCTGCACTTTACCACCTGCTCCTTCTTTCTGCCTTCGTGGAATTTACTTTGGCGTTTTGTGGTTTCTCCCCGATTTAATCATTTATTTATGTAGTATAAAAGCAATTAGAAAGCAAATTTACAACATTGGTAAGACAGAGAATGTAATAATTAATATTCTTTCCTGCCTTCCTGGAATTCACTTTGGCGTTTTGGCGGTTTTACACCAAATTAAATATCCATTTATTTATTGTAAAAGTAATTAGAAGTCAGAAATAAATCCTTGTCAAGACAGAGAATGTAATTAATGCTTTGATAGGTCTTATAGAACAAGTTAGTGTCGGAACGAACAATGTTTGTGTTCAATCAGCAAACTTGAATTAGATCTAATGAACGAATAAAAAACTCGTACGGGAGATCGGGAAGAAGAACAACAACAAGAACAAGAACAAGAACAAGAACAACAACAACAACAGCAACAAGAAACGCGAGGAAAGCGATGACAAGAATGTGTAGGGGAAGAGAAAAAAAAAAAGGAAACGGAAGATAAATACAGTGGAAAGACAATCAGATATTTAAGGAAAGGGGCGAGAGAGAGAATAAGTGTGAAGTTTCTGGAATGTCGAGAGGCGGGGGAATGAAAATACGAGAAGGATCAAATATATAAAAAGCAACATCCCCGAACTCGGAAGAAATGGAGAAGATAATAAAGAAGAGGGAAAGGTGCAGAAATAGCGAAATAAATGACTCGAGAGAATAAGAATAACTCTGAGAGAAGGAATCCAATAAGAGAATCGTAAGAAGAAGAAAAGGTTCCCGCTGACTGAAATGAAATGATGATAAATGCCTGGCGGAACATGAAGGAGTTTTAGGATGAACTATAAGGTCGAATAAGTCATCTGGTGCATGATAGGACGTAGAGACGTAAGAGAGAAATAGGAAAAAAGGAAGAAAGAATAAAGTTAAAAATTCTGGTTGGAGAAATTAACAATGGCAGTTAATTATTATTATTATTATTATTATTATTATTATTATTATTATTATTATTATTATTATTATTATTATTATTCAGAAGATGAAACCTATTCATATAGAACAAGCCCAAAGGGGCAATTCAAGCTTCCAAAGAATATGTTGTTCATTAAGAAGAAGTAAGAGGAGGTAAAGGGAAATACAGAAAGAAGAGATCTCACTCGTTAAAACAAAAAAAAAAAAACACATTATTTGACTAATAAATAATAAACTAAACATAAAAAATGCAATAAAAAACAAATAGCTGGAAAAGCAGACAAAATTGAAGAAATGAGAAACAACACAAGAACTTCATTGAGAGAGATTTTGAAATCAAAGGAAGCAGAAGCTATTGACACTATGGGAGAGGCAACCAAAATAGACTTGTCAGATATACAAGAGATTTCTATGAACGTACGAGTCTAACCTACCACAACTGGGCCTTGTGGGAGTCGGATTTCTTGCGGATATTGTTCATGGCTGCAAGACTGACAATAACGGATTTGAAAATAGTCTTCGTCTCAAGTTATTGCTGAACCGTTGTAGTTTTATATACGTCCTGGAATGTTGGTTTAATTTGCCTCAGTCATAATCCGGGTTCAAGTCTTACAGAGACAGGTCTCAAGTCCTGAGAGATGATCTCTTATGAGTGTTCTGTGTGTGTGTGTGTGTGTGTGTGTGTGTGTGTGTGTGTGTGTGTGTGTGTGTGCGCGCGCGCGCGCGCGCGCGCGCGCGTCATGCTGCTACTTCAAACTCTCTCTCTCTCTCTCTCTCTCTCTCATAATATGGCATAGAGGGAAGGTATTTCTTTAATTACCCTCTCAAATTTATGTAAATTTTCTGTCCTTTCGTCTGAACATTTGTAAGTCCTGAAGAAACTCCAAACATTACAATATTACCCCTTTTGACAGATTGACTGTCAACCTGACAGAAAATGACAAAGTTTTGTGAGCTTTATAACGAAGGTTAGTCAGCTGCTAAGCTTTGGGAAATTCATGACAAACCAGTAATAAAAACACATTTTTTCGTGTCTTTCATCAATGGCTAAGAAAAAAGCCACTGTAGGAAACCAAGTTTAAGAGAACAGCTAAATATCAGGAGCTTTCAATCTTCACAGCTGAGGAGGAGGACCTTAGTGAAGTTCGAAAGTTCCTGTATTTCTATTTATGCACTTTAAAACTTATTTTCTATAGCTTCTCTTCTTGACCATTCATGACAACAATATGAAACAATAGCCACAGAAACGACCAAGTAAACACACAATGTGTAACATAAATAAAAACAAGAAACTGCACCACAAACAGAAACAAAATTGCTCGACGAAAACAGCCCCTGTAGGGAGTGCACCTCATGCGTTGCACTGTAGGCATTACTTAAGGTTCTTGGCAGAGTCCCTTTGGCCCCTAGTTGCAACACCTTTCATTCTTTTACTGTACCTCCGTTTCGTATTCCCTTTCTTCCATCTTAGTTTCTTCAACCTTCTCCTAAGAAATGTTTCATAGTGCAACTGCAAAAGGTTTTCCTCCTTTTACACCCTTCACACCTTTTTGCTCGATCATTCAGCGCTGAATGACCTCATAGGTCCCAGCACTAGGCTTTTGGCCCAATTTCCAAAATTTATTCTACTGACGAAAACAAACGTCGAATGAAATAAGCGAAGCTGTGGTTAAAATTGTGTTCAGAATTTGAATCGCATTTTGCCTTTTGTAGAGACAGGCCTTTCTTTTTCTGTATTACATTTTCTTCTCTCTTTTTTTATAGAGAAGGGAAGAAGGAAAACCTAACGTGAATTCAGATCTGGGGAAAAGTGATAGTACCTTTGGGTGAGTGACACCATTGTCAGTCGAAGACATTCCTTCTGTTAATCAAGAACCCAATTCGCTCTTTCATTCTGCCTTTGACACTGGAGGTGATGGAAGCTGGTGGCACTCTCTGGGGAAGGGAGGAATGTGTCAACTAATAGTTTTTATTTATTTTTACTTTTCGAGTCTCAAAAAATGGTGCGTGCAGGAGGGAACTGTTTGCTTTTTGTAAGATAATTCAAAAGTTATTTTGTTTATATATTTTACAGAACAATTAGATACTTTATAGAACACCATTGGTTTATAATCCCAGAATATCCATGCGGAAGGGAAGTGTTTGCTCTATGAAAGATTACCGTTTGCATATTCAGTAAGTCTTGGAAATGGTTCAAAACTTTCTTTGTTTACATATTGAATAAGGCTTCACTGGTTCATGATCGCAAATTCTATGCAGGAGGGAGATTTGGTTCATACTAACAGAATACCTATACAGATAAAATATGTTTAGCCTGTGTAAAATAATATTTTGTAAATTTTATGAGTTTAAAGAAATCGGTGCCACACTTTCTTTGTTTACATTCTTAATAGGATAATTGTTTTATAAAAAAACAATATCTAATAAATTACAGTTTTCAAATTTTATAAGCTCCAAAAATGATTCCACACACTTCCTTTGCTTACAAGCTGAAAAGAGTACCATGCTTCATATTGACAAACTAGTTAAGCAGAACGGAAAGAAGAATGATATTTTTTTGTTGAGACATAGTGGCTAATTTAATATCTTTTAGTCCTCGATCTGGCTGTAGTTCTGTAGGATAATTTGAGTTCGGAGATATTGTTTATGAGA
Source organism: Macrobrachium rosenbergii (assembly GCA_039081455.1). NCBI lineage: Eukaryota > Metazoa > Arthropoda > Malacostraca > Decapoda > Palaemonidae > Macrobrachium > Macrobrachium rosenbergii. The sequence goes on from JANJGK010008195.1 coordinate 13,790, forward strand.
TATTCATATTAGGTATGCAGGTATTCTGGTTGTGTTGTCATCAAAGACAGATAGTTGTAGCTTCGTCATGAAAAATATTTCCTTTTACACTTTCTTGTTTCACATGGAAATATGGACATTATCTTCTCATTAATATTTTAGTTATTGGCGTGCCATGAGAACTGTCACTGATCAATGAGAATTTCTATCATTTTAAATTTATTACAAAATCGAGGTATCTGGATATTTTCCCTTGAGTGAAGTGTTGTTATATTATTTTGAAAATGAACTTTTATGAAAAGTGATTGCCTATGAAACCTTGTTCATATCTGATCAAAGGTGGCTTTTGCAATTTGTATCTGATTCGTTGATAATATATGTTTCTCAATTTTTACAACCTGTGTGTCATAATCCTATTATCAAAAATATACATGACCTTCAGTACCGGCTTCATAGCACATTGCGAAATAACTGTAATTATAGAACGTAACGGAATACCTGATCCGTGGTCATTGTCCCCTAAAAAATAATATTATATATATATATATATATATATATATATATATATATATATATATATATATATATATATATATGTATATATACTGTACGTATATATATATATATATATATATATATATATATATATATATATATATATATATATATATATATATATATATATATATAACAATAGAGGACTCATCAAACGTACCTAAATTTTTCCCCCAAAGTGAAATCACAATTGCGAAGCTCAAAAGCGTTGACCAGAATTTTCCAGTTCATTTTTACTGCAGAGATAATTAGTGGTCGAATATGTGGCAATAAACGCATATTAAATAGAATTTTTATTTTGGCCTCTAGCAGGGCATTTTTGTGGCACAAAGGAGGTCAGTGGGAACACTTCCTGACATATGGGTGCACTGAAATAGCTGCAGTATAGCTACAAAAAATGAAGTCAATATAGAATGAATATAATTTGCATGTATGTGGGCTTGAACCATGGAAGACAAGAACTCAGGACTACAGTGACGCGCCTTAAACCTAACGACCATCACTTGATGGCCGTGTGGTTTAAGGCGCGTCACTGTAGTTCTGAGTCCTTGTCTTCTGTGGTTCGAGCCCACGCGACGACGAACTTATCAACTAAAAAATTCCCCTTCGGGTAACATGTAGGAAAATATACTATTTCTGTGATAGAGCGAATTGGATATTAATAAGACGTTTGTAGCTTAATGCTTGTACAGTATATTAAGCAAGGTGATGTGATAAAATTCATTCATAATATATATATATATATATATATATATATATATATATATATATATATATATATATATCTTATATACACCACATACACACACACACACACACACACACACACACATATATATATATATATATATATATATATATATATATATATATATATATATATATATATATATATATACTGTATATATATATATATATGTGTGTGTGTGTGTGTGCATGTATGTATACTCTCTACTGGTCATTCGATACTAGTGTAATTAAGCTCATGTTTGTATGCATTTAAACACAGATATATTTGCATGCAAACCTATGAATCTCCCACGAAATATTTATTTCGAATAGACCATATATATTCAATAACCACTAAAATCGTCCGGTTATTTTTTCATATTGGCAAATACAGCCCTTCAGAACGACTGCCAACAAAATCCCCTTTTGGCTGACTCAGTCCACCATGCCACCGGAATATCTGGATATCCTCGAGTTTAGGAAACAGTGTAACTAGCGCGTGAAGTTTCTCGTACTGCAAGCCTTCATCTGAGGCTGCTCCGTTTTCAACGATTTTGATGTTGACTGTCGAAAATGAACGGGCATGTAATAGCGAATGTGTGTGTGTGTGTTTGTACTGTATAAACAAAACAATTGTATCCATAAAAATGACGGAGCATTTGATATTGAGCTGCAACTGCTCAATATTAAGTTTCAGATGACCAACAACGGAAAATTCATTTTCCGAAAGTTACGAGTTACGTTCTTTTCAGACTTTCATGAAATTGTGGTTTAGTTCTGAGAAGGAGTTAGACTTTTAAACTAGAATCTAATAGAGAGAGATACCGTATATATATAAAATTAAAAAAGTTAAAACAAAGCAACTGAATTCATAAAAAGTACACAACATATGAAATTGAATTGCACGTGTTTTCGTAAAAATGGACAGGATGTCAAATAACGAAAATTGGGGGAAAAAATTTCTAAAAGTTCTCTTCCAAAAATTCTGAAACCAAGATGTAATTTTGTCAAGGGTTTAAACTTTTGGAAAACTAAAATCCAATATAAATTGGACAATTGGTATATTTCACAGCTAATTTAACCACAAAATGTAAATTGAAGAAGAATTATCTTTACTAATAAGACCTTTGCAACTAACAAAAATTGAGCATGGATAGAAAATTAAGGAAACTGAAACAAAATTAAATTTTTTTTTGCTTTTGTGAATCTAAGTTTGATTTTACAAATCAACCTATCTAAGAATATGTCAAATATTAATAATGCTGTGTCGTAAGATGACATATGTCATCAAATTAGTTTTTATTTGTTCTCCTAACACCACAAATGTGTTTTCATCTTTCTGTGTTGGTTTTCTGCCTCGCTGTAATTATTAACTGTTTTATCACCCTTTTTTTTAATATGTTTTTTTTTTTATTTTACTAAATAGGTAACTTAATCTTACTCAGACTGTTATTTTTCTTTAAATATGAATCTCTATTTTACTAAATAGGTGACTTAGTCTGACTCAGATAATTATTTTTCTTTAAATATGAATCTATTTTACTAAATAGGGAGTTTGATTTTACTCAGATATTTTTTTTTTAAACATGAATCTCTATTTTGCTACCTGAAGTTTCTTCAGCCCTCAAACTGACACTTATGTACATAGCCTCATTACTCTCTTGAACGTCTGTGGAAAGGTTCGTAGTGTGTCTGCAGTGTTGCATTTATATGAACTCTGTTAACTTTGGTTACAAGCCACGTTCTTGCTTTCAATGATTTCCCTTGGCTTAGGCTGCCACGTGGAAATTGAGACCATCGCAGATATAAACTACAAAGGAAGACTTCTTAATTAGGTCGTTTGAATTCTCTGGGAGACACCGTGATACAAAGCATATGATGGGCGTGGATTGTAAGTTCTCTCTATCTCTCTCTCTCTCTCTCTCTCTCTCTACATTATATATATATATATATATATATATATATATATATATATATATATATATATATATATATATATATATATATATGTGTGTGTGTGTGTGTGTGTGTGTGTGTGTGTGTGTGTGTGTGTGTGTGTGTGTGTGTATGCACGTGGTTCTGCGGCTAGAATGTTCACCTTACCAGATAAAGACAATAGAGTTCGTTTCCCATTTTGCTTATGCTGGCATAATTGGTGAACAATGTACCTGGTAGTCAGACAGATGTAGTGGTCACAAGAAGGGCTTGATGAGGTAAGAAGATAATGTAATTTAATATAGGCCCAAAAAGCCTGATTATAGTCTAACTTTCCAAACGAGTTTAATATTTACTGAAGACAATTATTTTTTTTTATAAACCTATCATATAACATTAACTTCATATACCATTCTATTGAAAGTAACCCTTTATTAAGAACGGCAAAGAAAGCGTTATCTAATTAAAAACATTTAGTCTATGAAACGCTCTTGTTGAAAAAGAAAACGTTTC
>JANJGK010008195.1:22500-27683 GCA_039081455.1 Macrobrachium rosenbergii
ATAATAATAATAATAATAATAATAATTTGGTCTCCTTATTTCGCTTTAATATCTTGTGATTCGTCTCCTTTCAATTGCGGGAAAAAGATGAAGTAACAAATCGAAAAGTTTCGAGACAAAAGCTCCCCTGGGAGAGGGTATTATTATACCGACAAAATTTGCTTCCCCTATAAAGAAGTTGAAGAAGAATTTGATCACAGACAGAAAGAAGATGAAAGAAAGATCCGCCTTTCTTCTTTCAAAGGGATCTTGACCAAGGTCAAAGACGAAGAATTTCTTAGAACTCATATGCCTTTTCTAGGTCTAGAAAGACCACTATGGAGAGACTGTCATTTATGGCACATAGGACATCAGTGAGGCACTTACAGGTGCCAACCCCTTCCCCATAGGCATACAGCCTAGGGTGTAAGGGCCTTGCCTTCCATGTGAGGTTGTTTAGAGCCATTCTTTCAGCTACTTTCTTTGTGCAGCTGATAAGAGATATCGGTCTGTACAAGCCTGGTTCCTTAAGCTTTGGGATTGATTGTGTGTCCTGTTGCCCCTATTTCTTTGGCCTGGTGCTTGGCAGGGTCACCCATGTGCCTCAGCATGCTGTAGGTGATTGCTTCTGCACCAGGAGTTGTGTCCTCCTTCCCCTTGCTGAGTGCCCTGTTTAGTTCCTCAATAGTGAAGTGTGTGTGTGTCATCCAGCATGTTGCAGGCAGTGTTGGTTTCTCTCCATCTTGAAGGGGTAAGCTCACTTACTTTTCCCCATGTCATTTGAGGAAAGTTGTGTGATTTTGCTCTCTCTGCAAAGTTCCTGGCTATGCTTTCAGCTTCTTGTGGGTTGGAATGGCTGCTTTGCACTGTCCTGCCCTTTCCAGAAATTTTCGCAAGGAATTTCCAGATTTGGGTCAGTGGCGTTAGTCTGCTAATGTTGGCACACATTCATACCATGACTGCTGTTTAATTTCCTTTGTCTCCGATGTGGCGTGGGCTATTGCCTCTCTGAGGAGGCTGTGCATATCATCAGATGGATTTTGCCGAAAAAGTTTTCTGACTCTGTTCACTCTAGCTTTCAGTTCTCTGACTCCCTCACAATAGCACCAAGCATCCTTGTAGTTGGCATTGGCTTGTTTGAGCTTTGGCATGGAGACATTTCCTGCCTCTCTAAGTTTGCCAATGAACTCCTCATAGAAGAGCTCTATGTCCTTTGATGGGTTTTCCAGGTAGTCAGTGGCTCAACTTGTTATGGTGGCTTCAAAAACAGCCCAGTTAGCAAACTTGGGGTTCCATCTCTTTGGGGGGGGGGGCAGTATGGGAGGCAGTTTTTTGAGTTGTAGGCCAATATTAATGGCTATATGGTCACTTGTGAGGGTTTCATGCAACCTCCATGTTGCTTGCTCCTTTAAGGCTGAGTTTATGAAGGATAGGTCCAGCCTTCCTCCTCATAGATGAGTTGGCACTCCACTATTTAGCAGGCACACTTCTGGGAATTCACATGGTAACTGGTGAAGGTGTCGACCTGTTGGACTGATTTGTTGTGAGTTCAAAAAAGGGTGATGTGCATTAAAGTCCCCAGCAATTAAAGTGTTTTCTTGTGTTGCTGTGTTAAAAAGTGCTTCGCCCTCAAAAAAGCTGTTTGGAGACCTGTATATGTTGTGTATTGTGAGTGTCGTGTTTGCACGTGTGATTTTTACACTGAGTATTTCTGTGTCTTCCCCACATGGAATGTTGTTTGTTTTCTTGGACAGAATTGTGTATTTCACAAGTGTGATTAAACTTCTTTTTGTGTCAGTGTCTGGTGTTCTGTAGACCCAGTATCCACTAAATGAGAATTTGTCACTTTCCTTACTAGTGTTTCCTGTAACAGTATGATGTCACAGTTTTGTGTTTGTGTGTGTGCTTGCAGGAATGCATATTTATGGCTCTCACTGAGAATGCTCCACTGTAGAATTTTTATGGTATGTGTATCGCTGCACTAATTTACTTCCCTTGGATTTTCACTGTTTCTTATTTCACTCACACTGACACTGGGTGTGCTCCGAGCACTGACACTGGGGGTGGCACTAATACTGGCACTTGGGATGAACCTGATGCTTGCACTGGGAATGAAGCTGACACTGGCTATGCTTGCGGCACAGTTTTCACTGCTGTTACATACTTGTGCTGACGTGGAATTGCAAAAAGTCCTGTTGTTGTGTTTAGAGAGTTGCCAACCACTTCCATGGCAATGCAGTCAAGAAACTGGATGCTGCACAGTTTGGCAAATTGCCTTAGTACATTGATGAGGAAATTGGAGAACTCCTGTGCTTGTGCCATGTACCTCTTTTCTCTCAGTTCTGGGAGGATGTCATACCTGTGGGGTTGGGGGGAAGGAGGGGGAACAGGGTAGTATGGTTTTGGGGCGGCCAAGGTCAGTGGTTCGGGATGTGGGATTTGGCATGAAGTTGATGACTGGGAGGGTGCCCCATACTCCTGGATTGATCCTCTCTGGTTGCTTTCCTTTCCAGAGTATGAGTACCTTCTTTGTTGGTTGCGGGTTTGGACCCTTTGTGGTACACCTCTCTGCTTTGGCAACCTGCGGATGGTCCAAAATTACATTAATGTTGAAGGAGTAGGGAAAGTGGCTTAAAATGCATTTAATGGTTTTCTTCAGGGTTTAACAACTGGAAATATTGAGCATTTTGTCTCATCCATTTATCTGCTTCTTCATCCTTTGGCAGTGCTAAAAGTTCTCCTTGTACAGTAGGCCTTATCTTAATACCTTACCTGGGTTTTGGCTTTCTAAATCCTTGATGAGGGCATAGGAGCTACTACCTGTGGGAGGGGTGATAATGTATTTGGTCTCAGGGTAGGCAATGTCTGCTGGGCATCCTCCTTGTTTGTTCTTCTTTTTTGTAACAAGGATAAAACTGTCGTTTGTGTCCATGGCCAAGGTGTCTTCTCATTCCCCAGAGGTGGCAGGGGTGTTTCCTTCTTCATCTGATGTGGCAGAGGTGAGGTGTGGTTGGGCTGGATCAAGTAGATCTGAAAAAGAGGAAGAAGAAGATGTCGTTCTCTTACGATTTTTGGCCTCCATCTTGGCTGGAGACGTGGCTGCTGCTCTGGGTGTGGGCTGGCTCAGGTAGTCTATGGCTGCATGGACATCACTGCCTATCAGTGGGGAGAGAAGAAGGTCCTGGAAAGAGAGCTGATTATAGAAAAAAGATGGATGCTTATATTTTTTTGGGAGAGGGATTCTCTCACTGCTGTAAGGGAGGTGATGTGCCTCTTAGTTGAAAGCAAAGATTCTTGCTGATGCTCAGCTGCTGCCGATTGGGTTGCGCTATCGGTCACTGCCGCTCACGTTCGCCAGGAGATTCTCTCTCTGGGAGAGAGAGAGAGGGGGATGTTACTGCTAGGAGAGCCAAGCAGTAACTGGGAAACATGGTGTTCAGGTTGGTATTTATAAGGGGGTCTTGATCAGTGCTGAATTATGATTGGCTGCCTGGGGCGGGTCGTCTTGGGTGGAGCCTTCTTTCCCATGTTGACGTTCAGGGGTTGTCTTGCATGTGATCATCATTGTAGTGCTGGAGATGAATGGGAGAATTTCGATCCTCAGATGTAAAATTTTGATTCGCTCACTCGGGGGGCACTTGATGTGGGTCTCCTGGTGGCTGTGGGGAAGAGAAAGGTTTCCTGTGTTATGTTGAGGGTTGGTTTCTCCTTACCAGTGTGTAATGCTTCCAGGAGGCACAGGCGGCAGTGGTCGGTAGCCTGGTCTATTATTTCGATATTCGGGATTATGTTTTTTCTTGTAATTCTCTGGTTATGGACAGTCCTAATGTGGTTGAAGGTGGCTCCTTCTTGGTCATGGCAGGAAATCCTCTTGGAGAAATGCATGGTGGTCATACCGATGTATGAGCCGAGGCATCCTCAGATGGGACATGAGTACCACTAGACCACGTTGGGTTTCTTCAAGGGGTCCTGCTGAAGGCCAGCTGGATTGTTACACATCACCAGGCTGCTTTTCTTTTAACTTTTGTAGCAAATAACCAGATGAATAGTCTTTTTGGGGCCAGCGGGTCAGACATTATCCTTGATGATGTTATTGAGGGCACGTTCATCTTCTTTATATTTCTGATGGAATTTTCCTTTGTAGAAGAGCTCTATGCGTTCAGGGACGTTGGGGCAAAGTTCCTTCCGGTACCATCTATCGATGTTCCTCTTGATAGATTCTTCTAAATTTCAGTTTTGATGTCCATTGTCGACGAGGACCTGGGCTACACATTCCATTTCTTTGTGTATGTCATTCAAGGAGGAGCAGTGCAAGAGGGCCCTGTTGTAGGTGCTGATGGTGTAGAGCTTATACCTCTCGGGGTGCATGCTTGCTCTGTTCATACACACACCCAGGTTCATCGGCTTCATGTAGACCTCTGTGGAGAATAGGGCCTCCCTTTGCTCAACAAGGACATCAAGGAAGGGGAGGCAGCAGTCTTGGTTATGTTCGATGGTGAAACTGAGGCAGCTATGGTTGTGGAAAGCATGCCTTAGGTTCTCGATTTCCTCTCATGAATTGGCATTGACGAAGGTATCGTCGATGTAGCACACATACATCCTTGGCTGGTCGATTCTTTCGGAAACCATCTGTTCCACAGTGCCCGTATAGAAATTGGCGAAGAGGACTCCAAGGGGAGAACTCATCGCCATACCGTCGATCTGGGTGTACATATGGCCACGGTGGTTAAAGAAAGGGTCCTTTTCAGTGCATATTTCCAGTGACATGCATATCCAAAAAAACCGTGAAAAATTCGAGAAGCTAAGAGGGCACGGTGGCTATTACGATTACATATGTATCTGGTAAAAAGTAACCAGTAGTTTCTACACACACACACACAAACAATATATATTTATATATATATATATATATATATATATATATATATATATATATATATATACATACATACATATATATACATATATATACTCGTATATATACACACACACAAACACACACACATATATATATATATATATATATATATATATATATATATATATATATATATACATACATATATTATATATATATATATATATATATATATATATATATATATATATATATATATATATATATATATATATATATATATATATATATATATATATATATGCGAATCTCACAGGGGATTCGCTTATGTACAGAAGTCACGAGC
>JANJGK010008196.1:0-27676 GCA_039081455.1 Macrobrachium rosenbergii
GAGAGAGAGAGTGATTGGGGATTCGAGATTGGCGGCTGGGAGTCGATGGGGGATTGGAGATTCACAAATCTCGAATCTCCAATCAGCAATCCGGAATCAGCCATTTCGAATTCGAAATTGCTGATTCCAGATTGGTGATTGGAGATTAGAGATTGGTGACTGAGGTTCGAAATGGCTGACTCGATATTGGTGATTGGAGATTCGAGATTTTCGGCTGAGATTCGAAATTGCTGATTCCAGATTGGTGATTGGAGATTCGAGATTTTCGGTTGAGATTCGAAATTGCTGATTCCAGATTGGTGATTGGAGATTCGAGATTTTCGGTTGAGATTCGAACTTGCTGATTCCAGATTGGAGATTGGATATTCGAAATTTGTGACCAAGATTCGAAATGGTTGACTCCAGATTGGTGACTGAAGATTCGAGATTGGTGGCTGAGATTCGAAATTGCCGATTCCAGATTGGTGATTGAAGATTCCAGATTTTCAGGCTGAGATTCGAAATTGCTGATTCCAGATTGGTGATTGGAGATTCGAGATTTCCGGTTGAGATTCGAACTTGCTGATTCCAGATTGGAGATTGGATATTCGAAATTTGCGACCAAGATTCGAAATGGTTGACTCCATATTGGTGATTGGAGATTCGAGATTGGTGGCTGAGATTCAAAATTGCCGATTCCAGATTGGAGATTGGATATTCGAAATTTGCGACCAAGATTCGAAATGGTTGACTCCAGATTGGTGACTGGAGATTCGAGATTGGTGGCTGAGATTCGAAATTGCCGATTCCAGATTGGTGATTGAAGATTCCAGATTTTCAGGCTGAGATTCGAAATTGCTGATTCCAGATTGGTGATTGGAGAATCGAGATTTCCGGTTGAGATTCGAACTTGCTGATTCCAGATTGGAGATTGGATATTCGAAATTTGCGACCAAGATTCGAAATGGTTGACTCCATATTGGTGATTGGAGATTCGAGATTGGTGGCTGAGATTCAAAATTACCGATTCCAGATTGGTGATTGAAGATTCCAGATTTTCGGCTGAGATTCGAAATTGCTGATTCCAGATTGGTGATTGGAGATTTGAGATTTTCGGTTGAGATTCGACCTCGCTGATTCCAGATTGGAGACTGGAGATTCGAGATTTGCGACTAAGATTCGAAATGGGTGACTCCAGATTGGTGATTGGAGATTCGAGATTGGTGGCTGAGATTTGAAATTGCAGATTCCAGATTGGTGATTGGTGATTCGAGATTTGCGGTGGAGATCCGAAATTGCTGATTTCAGATTGGTGACTGGAGATTCGAGATTGGTGATTGAGATTCGAAATGGTTTATTTCAGATTGGTGATTTGAGATTCGAGATTTGTGGCTGAGATTCGAAATTGCTTATTGCAGATTGGTGATTGGAGGTTCGAGATATGTGTAGAGATTTGTAATTGCTGATTCCAGATTGGTGATTGGAGATTCGAGGTTTGCGACTAAGATTCGAAATTGCTGATTTCGGATTGGTGATTGGTGATTCGAGATTGGTGATTGAGATTCGAAATGGTTTATTCCAGATTGGTGATTGGAGATTCGAGATTTGCGACTGAGATTCGAAATGGGTGGTACCAGATTGGTGATTGGAGATTCGAGATTGGCGACTGAGATTCGAAATGGGTGGTACCAGATTGGTGATTGGAGATTCGAGATTGGCGACTGAGATTCGAAATGGGTGGTACCAGATTGGTGATTGGAGATTCGAGATTTGCGACTGAGATTCGAAATTGCTGATTCCTTAGAGGGAAGAAGACTGGTGGAGAGAGAGAGGAGGTTTATGATAAAGAGAGAGAGAGAGAGAGAGAGAGAGAGAGAGAGAGAGAGAGAGAGAGAGAGAGACCCGAGTCACGTGATCAGCTTTTTTTTCCCGCCTTCCAGAGTCGCCTTTCCTCACAGACTCACAGCCTGAAGAATGTCCCTCTCTCTCTCTCTCTCTCTCTCTCTCTCTCTCTCTCTCTCTCTCTCTCTCTCAGGTTGTTGTCGTATCCGAATATTTCTCTCCCAGGTTTTCCTGGAACCCCCCGGGGTGGGGAGCGGGTTTCCTTCCCCTGCCGCTCTCAGCTGCTGTCGGTGGACACCCCACCCCCCGTGTGTGTGTGTGTGTGTGTGTGTGCAATGACAAGCAGAGGCATTCCACAGAGGAGACAACACTGGTTCTCGATCAAAGCGATTTATAGCTCCAGCACTGTACCAGGTCCCCCCGACCCCGACCCCGGTCGGCGCCCAAAGGCTAATCGCCTCATTTGGGATCATGTCAGTACCAGGGGGCAGGAACTTATATAAGACAAGAACTTATATAAGACAAACATTTCCCTCTTTCCCCGCGGGTAGGCGGGGAGGGAGTTGGAGGGTGGGGAGGGGCCTTTAAAAATTCCACGTACACTCGGCAACCGTGAAAACACGACCTCGTCCGAAAAGTTTCGCTCAAGAACCTGTTAATTATTTTTCCAATACATGCTATAAATATTTTTAATTTTCTCTTTGCAAATCTTTATTAAGGATACACATGTTGATTTATTTTCCTTTCACAAAAAATTCCCTCTTCTATTTGCATAATTGAAGAAAATCGAGAAAAAAATGAAACTATGAAATTTTTCGTTCATTTAGGAACGTGAACGAATTAGAAATTATCGTCAATTAAAAGGCACTTCATAAATTTTATAGTTCACTCTTATAAGCTTTTTTTTAATCATCGATGGATTTAAATAATTTTTGATGCATAATTTTCTTATATACTTTTTAAAGTCTCCTATTCCAAATGAAAAACATTCATCATTATCATGGTTGTTACCTTGATTGATTGTGCAGTCGTCACGTCAACAAAGAAAACATGATTCAAGAATAGGAACCCCATCATCTGTCAACGGGAGATGACGTCCATCTGCTCTTACAGTTCTGATGGTTCATGGTAAACGAACACAATGTTCTCTACTGTAGCGTTGCGTCATTCTGTCATAAATGTGCACGAAGCCAACGTCCCGAAAGCGAATATAGCTCGACAACTCAACAGACACAAAACAACAGATGGATAGAGACCAAGGGAAAGTGTTTGTGGCCATGTGAAGCAAAGAGAGCGAGAGAGCGACCAGGGCGATGATGTCGCCACACTAGCAAGGAGCAACATGGATTAATAGGAGATTTTGCTCGTCGTCATCCATTGTCTAATACAACAGTAATAAAGAGGCAAGTAGGTCTTCAAGTGTCGAGCCAGACTGCCCGAAGAAGATTACATGAAGCGGATATTCAAACCAGGCAAGAAGCCCTTTGTGACAGAAAGTCACCGCCAAGAAAGACTCTCCTCATTTGCATCGGAATACTCTCCTTTGAAAGGTGATGAATTCTGGAAAAAGGTCATCCATCTTCTGTGAGGAAAAAACCTTTTCCTCAGGTGAACGATCGTGGCATGGCAGTCTTCTTCACTGTTGGCGCCAACGGAACACCAGGTAAGATTTAAACAGCTACTATGTTAGGTCATTCTTATCAGAAAGGAATTACACAAAAATGTTACAACACTGCATCATGAAAATAGACCTAACCTCTGGGATAATACTCACACACACAGAAACACACACATATATATAAATTAATTTATATATATATATATATATATATATATATATATATATATATATATATATATATATATATATATATATATATAATATATATATATGCATATATATATATATATATATATATATATGTATATATATATATATATATATATATATATATATGAATGTCTTTTCCTGTAATACTACAGTGTAATATGAATATAAGAAGGCCCATAAAACACTATTTAAACGTTGAAACCATATATTTCGGGCACTTGTTTCTGTGCCCCTGTTCACTAAGGCCACACCTTTATGTTTTTGTATATATACCATTGTAACTTTCCACCTGTCCGTATTCTACCAGTGAACAGGGGCACAGAAACAAGTGCCCGAAATATATGGTTTCAACGTTTAAATAGTGTTTTATGGGCCTTCTTATATTCATATATATATATATATAATATATTATATATATATATATATATATATATATATATATATATATATATATATATAAACCAAGTTAGGCCTGTAGATAATTATAGCTCCTTTGATTAGTCCTAGCTTTGTATATATATATATATATATATATATATATATATATATATATATATATATATATATATTGAAATACTGGACCAACTACTGATACCAACGGTTAGGGCGTAGCAGCTGATTCAGGAACCGGAACCTACAGTATATATCTTGCTATGGATAAATCCCACAGGAAATCTATGGGCAAAAATGGAAGGCCACGAATAAAACTGGTTTAATCAAGCATTCTAAACCGGTGTGGGAATTACGTAGGCCTACGCGCTATGGAAACATTTGTGGAAGTCAAGTCAGATCTATGTCAAGGCGATTGGAGAAAGCAATAGATAAAAAGGGAGATCATGTAAATTACTGGGAGAGAGAGAGAGAGAGAGAGAGAGAGAGAGAGAGAGAGAGAGAGAGAGAGAGAGAGAGAGAGAGAGAGAGAGAGAGAAGATTAAGTTTACAGAGACGAGACCCTAATTTTTGAAAGGTTGTAAGAGGTGCAATAAGTAAATATTTGGTTCAATATTTTCACTCATAATTGGAATAAATAATTATCTATCCTATTTGTTTAATTTACTTATTTTGCGATTCTATTATATATATATATATATATATATATATATATATATATATATATATATATATATATATATATATATATATATAGAGAGAGAGAGAGAGAGAGAGAGAGAGAGAGAGAGAGAGAGAGAGAGAGAGAGAGAGAAAGAAAGAGAGAGAGAGAGAAGACGAAACAATATCACTAAAACACGGGACGCAGTAGAGAAGTTGCCAGATACTTCTTTGTTTCCATATCAAACGAATAATTTTGGAAGAGGTCGCTGTTTCATTGTTGGCGAGTGTACGTCGAGAGAATCCAGGTGATTCAGGTAACTGGTTATGGGAGAAGTGGCGGAAGTTACCGTTGGGAGGTGTGAGGTCAGGTTAGCTTTCCCAGCTGCTGTCCTATTACTGAGAGAGAGAGAGAGAGAGAGAGAGAAGTTAAGTATACCTTAGTTTTACCAGACCACTGAGCTGATTAACAGCTCTCCTGGGGCTGGCCCGAAGAATTAGACTTATTTTACGTGGCTAAGAACCAATTGGTTACTTAGCAACGGGACCTACAGCTTATTGTGGAATCCGAACCACATTACAGCGAGAAATGAATTTCTATCACCAGAAATAAATTCCTCTAACTCTTCATCAGCCGGCCGCGGGAATTGAACTCCGGCCCATCGAATGCCACACCAGTGTGGATACACCGATTATTATTATTATTATTATTATTATTATTATTATTATTATTATTATTATTATTATTATTATTATTATTATTATTATCTGCCTTTTCATGTTTTCTTATCACTTTTCTTTTGAATAATTGTCTTTTGTCGAAGGGTACTTATTCTATAAGCTACTGAAAAAAATTTGAAGTAAATTTTTCTTTATTCCATCACCAAAAGACTGTCAGGATGGCTTGAACTACTTTTGTTGGGTCAGTATCGAATTAGAATGATGCTTCTAATGTTATGGAGAATTCTGGAGATTACAGTGGCCTTATGCCAGTACGGACCAGTGAAGTTTAAACCCCCAGACGAGAAGACGTGGGATAGAATGAGATTTCTTATGCGAGAACATTGATGAAACTCTACGGAAAAAGACCTCCACATTTCAGTTAATGGGGGAAGTGGCAGTGAGACTGGTGGCTGGACACTTTCGGTCGTTCATTCACACAAAACCTGAAAGGAAAGTTTATAAAGAAATGAAGTTGAAAGGAAAGTGGATGGAAACGGAAAGACAATTCAGATTTTAATTACTAAACCTAAGGAAATGATGAAGGTAACAGAATAAAGCAGAGTTGACAGGAAAAGCAAGATCAGTAATAAAACGGAAAAATAACGAATAAGGTAAAGGGAAAGTTTCATGAAAAAACTAGATATTTCGAAGCAATATGAAGCTGGAATAATACAAACAAAGATAATAAAAAGTAAATATGTCAATAAGAATGATAAATAAGAACTTCATGAATAGGAGAAGTCTAGGTCCACCCTTAGTGTGGGGTAAGAAGAACAAAGAAGGTCAGCAGAACATAGGATAAGGGTTCAGGAAAAGTCTGTCTGAGGTCAGATGGCCGGAGGGTCGTGAGTGACGTCACATGCTGTCAGGGGTCATCAGAGTCTGTGATAGGTCAGTTGGTCTGAGCTGATTTTCCTCCAGGCAGGGAACTCCCTCTGGGCTTCTTGCTTGGGGTATTTCCTGAGGGAGGAAATACCTCATTGGGGTTTACCTACTGGGATGCCTTCCTTGGTCGAGTTATTGAAGGCTGTTCAGCTCTTAGAAGAGCTATTTATGATAATAATAATAATAATAATAATAATAATAATAATAATAATAATAATAATAATAATAATAATAATAATAATAATAATAATAATAATTATGAAACCATTCCTGAACTCAAGCAGGAGACAAACTTAATGCCAATGATGCTACAAACACCGACTAGACACAGTCCCTGAGACGCGATGACCTCCAGCAATTCGACTGAGCAAAGACCGCCAGCTGACTGAAGCCTCCTCCAGGAGATACAGGCCATGAAACCCCGAGTTCAGAGCCAGCCCCGAGAAATGGTCCAGGGTGTGGCTACTCACCATCGGGAAGCACGTGACGTCACTCACCACCTTACGGCCTGCTGAAAGCGTGTATGGAGTCCCCTAATGGACATTTCAATACGGTTTCTCTTTATCGTTCCGAGTCCAGAGGTTCGCGTCAGTCATCGTACTCATTTTAACACTTTGCATCACTTCTGAGCTGCCTTTTGTGAGTGCCCATGACAATAGAAGGCCGTCTAAACAGGTTCTACCCCGGCGGCATTAATAAACAGATAAAAGTGTATTAAAATGCAAGGACAATAGTACTAAGGTGGCAATGCATTTCACCTTCGCTGGAACTTCTGAAATGACCTCACCGTTAATTAATGGAATAAAGTTGGAACAGTCACCCGTATTTTTTGTGCCTGTTTATACTCTGTGCAAGCGAAATAAGGAGACGAACTTTCATTTCATCAGAGGAAGGGAATAGACACATTCAGGAACGTTTTCACTTTAATAAGATGAACAGAGAAAATTATAAAAAAGCAGAGGAAAAGTCAAATATAGCCGATAATGTTTTGCTGCAGTTCATCACCCGACGGCCTCAACAAATTCTGAGATGTACCGAATTACAATAAGGCTGCTGTTTGCGGAGATGAAGAAGAAGCTGACCTTATGCACACACGGAAAACAACTTCCGGCCCTTTACATCCTCCTCTCTCAAATTTGGGGCATTTGGAGACGGAAGCGTCAGCGAAGGGATCTCACTTGGGCCTCTGCCTTCACGGTCGGAGTGAGTGAGTGAGTGAGTGAGTGCCCTGAAGGACTGAAGTTTAGTGCCCTGACTGCTTTTGTTGAAAGGGTTCTTTCTTTCTTTCTTTCTTTCACACTGCTCTTCACGGGTCTCCATTTGTTAAAGGGTCACCCAAGTGTTCTTTACTAATGACGGTCATTCTAACTATCAAGCAGATAAGGAAATGAAAAGATCGTCGAGGAATGGAGCACTCCTCTAACTGCTCCTACATTAAAATCTTTGCATTTAAGATTAGAAGAAATAAAAATGAGTTTAGCCTTTTGATGAAGAACAGCCCTCCCTACCTGCACACGACGCCCTTCAGAAAACTGTGGCTGACGATTAGTTCCTACATGTCCCCAAATGCCCCTGAGGCGGTTATACTGTGATGACCCCCACCAGGCCTCTCTCTCAGAGGATTGTCAGTCTCGTTCAAAAAGGTGCCATCAGATGGCGCTATACACACACACGCAAACACACACACACACACACACACACACACACACACATATATATATATATATATATATATATATATATATATATATATATATATATATATATATATATATATATATATATCCTCACACACACACATTATATATATATATATATACTCGTATATATATATATATATATATATATATATATATATATATATATATATATATATATATATATATATATATAATCGTCTTTGCCAGTGTAGAAGCATAATACTGTAATCAAATCATGACTGTAATTCACAGTAATAGAATGTTTAATATTTTTTTGAAATAATTCTACTATGAAATGTATAGCCAGCCAACAATGATAATCGTCTTTAAGACGAATGCATGAAGAAGCATGCAAGCAAAAATTCAATCAGAAATGACTGAAATAACAATATCTGTATAATCCTGCACATTTTCAGCTCTCAAGTTGAGGAGGAGGTATCTGAATTTATGTTCATCCTTTTCGATGAATATATAAGGAAAATATTTTACATGTTAATAATGCAGTCTGTTATTCTTGGAGGATATTATGTATGTAAACAAAACCACGCCATGTTTAGGTTTATTTTCGTATCACTTCCCACTGAAATCTAAAAAGAGAAAGAAAGCTTCCAATTGTTTCCCGTAGATAATTAATTGGCCTGAGGCTTTGACCTCCATGAACAGGAAGTGCAGGGAGGGAGGGTTGTCGGAACTGCCAGTCTATATTATGCTTTTAAAGTTCATGAACTAAAGATAATTTATGTTTCAAGTGAACTCCAACCAGGTCAGAAACCTGCATATGTTATAAAACCTTGATAACAATACTTTACGCTCAGAACTACAGTATTCTCGTCCAAAATACGGTATGATGAATTTCTTTTTGTTGGTATGCCTGGACTGTCGGAACTGCCAATCTATTTAACTTCTAAAGCAGATGAATTAAAGACAGTTTGTTATTTCACGCAGTCTGTAGTTAGTTCAGGAACCCGAACTGAAGTAAAATACTTTCGATTCGATCATTTCATGCTCAGAACTGCAGTGTTCTTGTCCAGAATACGATATGTTGCATTTCATTTTGTTGGTCTGCCTGGATCTTCATATCGCCTATGACGGGCGGTGGCATTTTCGCTGGGGGGGAGGACTGTAGGAAAGTTGATTTTGATCGTCTTCCCTTAAGTCGAATTTTGGGTCATTTTCCTTTGCATGAAATACTCATTTCCAGCTGAAGTTGAATTTAGGTATCCCAAGAGACTCATCGTTTTAAATTATGAGGAAAAGAGGGGAATAAGAATAATCTAAGTGGTTTCCTCACCCATCCTTGAAAATGCAGTTGTTCATTTGCGCTGCTTTTCTTAGGTGGCCAATAGAAGGCGTTAACGACTTGCTTATAGTCTCAAAAATCCACTAAATTTTTCTGTGGAGAAAGGACCGCATGGTGACCACGTGGCCGCCTTAGAGTATACGTAGAATTGAAGACATAATTAAAGTACGATTTCATTAACTGATCATTTTCATACAATTTCATAACATAATTAGTGGAAAACTCCCACTGATCGTTGGTTTAGTCAGAAGGCTGGAACTGATCTCAGACTGAAGCGTAATTTAACCTCTGATCAAATGATAATAACTTCCTATGATCACATGACCGTTACAATTTAGTTTTATCTATATGGAACTAAGTCATAACTTTAGGACAAAACCTATATTTAGCTCGAATCATTAAATTACAAAAGAAAGTTATGAACAGGCCATGCAGTCATTTGATTACAGAATGACTTTGCAGAAGGCTATTATAAAGGACAATAAATATCCACTCTAATTGCAATGTCCCAGACGGAGGTGCAGTGCGCAACTTGATAATAATAATAGGGTCAATGCAGTAATGTTGCAATGAATGCAAGATTCGTCGAAAATAGCGAAGCAATCTTTCCTTCCAACTGGGTAAAATGTTGGCCATTGGGCTTCTAGTGACCGATTTGTAGACGTTACAATATTCTGCAGTTTTCTTGCAATACGATAATGTTGAAAGCAAGGGAATGTTCGTCAGCATAACAGGCAAATAGCTCTAGGATTTTTTTTTTCTGGGGGCAAAACAGTTTTAATTTGAAATTGCATGAAATGCAGTCTATTGGATTTTAGTCGGTCCAAACTAACTTTTAAAGTTTTGAACTGAATAAAAGGCAGTCTGCTGAGACTACGATAACAAATATGCATTCGAAATCACAATATATTGCAATTTGCTTGCAATACATCAAGGTTGCAAGCAGACTCGTGACACACAAAATAACAAGGCAAAGAGAATTTTTTGTGAAAGGAACCAGGTTTTGCTTCAAATTAAAGAAAGGGAAAGCGTTCGGTCTGTTATGCCGAAAATGCAATCGGAAGTGTAGTATACTGCAACTCTCTTGCATTATTGCAATGTTGCAGTCTGGCTAAATTCATCAAAATACCAAGACTGGAGCCTTTGGCAATTTTTTATGGGCCAGGACGATTCTTACTTCAAACTAGATAAAATACAAATGAGTGTTCTTCTAATGACGAATATGCATGGCCGTTTGCAATATGTTACAATATCCTTGCAATACAGCAATGTTGCAAGCAATAAAGAAATGCAAAGTAGCAACCTTATCATGATGTTCCCTGGGAGCAAACTAACGATTCCTTTTCTGAATAAAATATAGTGTAATATTTTCCATGCATGGAAAGTTGCAATATATTGCAATGTCCTTGCAATAAGGAATGTTTCCAGAGAGGGAAACTTCGCCAAAATGGCAAAGAAACTTTTGCTTCGAGTTTTATAAAATGCAGTAGTATATTGACCTTCTAATCACGAATATGCAACAGAAATTCCTATATCTTGCAATACCCTTGCTATACGGCAATGTTGCAAACCAGGCAAAATTCGCAAGAATGGCAAGGATATAGAATAAGGATTTTTTCTTAGAACAAACCAACTTTTCCTTCAGACTGGATAATTAATATGCCTACGAAATTACAACAGACAGATATTTTCTTGCTATAAGCCAATGTTGCAATCAAACCAAGATTCGTCAGAAAGCAGAGGTATAGCCTAAGGATTTGTTCGTAAGCCTAATTGATTCTCATTAGGAACTGAATAAAATGCAGCTTATTGGCCTGCCATTGACGAATATATATTGCAATTGCAGATTATTGCTGATTCATACCATTACGCTTCCATAATCAAAGCAGTTATGTCTTAATCCTCTAAATAATGTCAAACTGATGAACGGTAATTCTCAGTAATTAATGAGAATAAAAAGAGTTTGCAGTCAGTAATATCAATGAATTCTCTCAGAATGAAATTAATATTGAGTTATAGTTATTTTCCAAGTTGAAAAAGTTTTAATTTAGGTGCAATTTGTGTCAAAGAGGATATATTATTATTCCAATATGTGTTGCTGTCATCACATGCTACATTCCAACCGCTCTGTGCAAATTCCTATTCTCATTGCAACTACAGATAGTCCTTCCTACTTTAGACATTGCCTGACAGTTCTCAGATAGTTTGGTTTCATAATATGATGAAGCAAAAATTCATCAGTTTCTACAGATGAGTTGGGGAAGAATCTCTGTATGATCTGTTTATGATGAATATTGGAAATTTATCTTCAACACTAACAATATAGTTTGTTAATCTTGAAGGATTTTTAGTATGTACAGTAAATAATGAAGCATCCTTCCTTCTTCTTATATCTTTACTTTGCAAGATCCCCTCCCCTCCCCCACCACCCCCAAAAATAAAAACTGTTAAAGGCATGACTTTGTGTGTAAAACATGCCACGATCGTTATGTCTACGAGCAGTAACTGCAGAGTTGAAGGAACTGCCAATCTGTACGGCTTTTAAAGCTGGTGAATTGAAGAAATTTTATTATTTCAATTAGTATGTAGTCACTTCAGAAATGTAAAATACAAATAAATTGCTTTTTATTCAATCATCTCATGCTGAGAACTGTAATATTCTAGTCCAAAATTCGGTGTTAAATCTTAGCATGTTGGTATGCCTGGATCTTCTTCATGTCGTCTATGATTCTCGTGTCATTTTTCTTTTTATGAATGATTTATTCCCAGTTGGCGCTGTATTTTGTTATCTTAACACGCTTATTATCTTATATAATGAGGGAAAACTTCTTATAAAAATAATTTAGTTAGATTTCACGCCCATCTTGGAGGATGCAATGGTCCATTTGCGCTGATTTTCTTAGGGGGCCAATAGACGGCGTTCACGACTTGGTTATAGTCAAAATTGCTGTACATTTTTTGGTGGGGAAGGGCAGCATGGGAGCCACGTGGCCGCCTTAGAGTAGACGGAGAATGGAATCCTGAACTGAATCCGAACATTATGATACAATTGGACTTCATAATGATTGAAACATTCGCATCGATCGCTTTTCAAGATGGAATAATGAAAAAGAACTGAAAATGAAACGAATATTTGGCCTTTGGACACATGATGACTCCCTATGATCACATGATCATTACAGTTTAATTTCCTCTGTATAAAACTGGTTCAAGACTATAAACAGAGACTGTACAGTATATGTAGCCATTTCATCAACCTACAAAATAAGGTTGTGAAAAAGACCTGCAATCATTTCATTTCACTTCATGAACACGTTCTCAGAGTGTTGTCATAAGGAACAATTTATAGACGTCAAAATAGTAAGGTCAAATAACACTATGTTAATGGGGTATATATAGGTGAATTGAGGAAGAGAGAGAGAGAGAGAGAGAGAGAGAGAGAGAGAGAGAGAGAGAGAGAGAGAGAGAGAGAGAGCCATTCGTGAAATGCTCATGACAGATTCTATCTATCTATCTATCTCAGACATTTTATTGAACAGTAAGAGATTATTGGTGTCGGTGAATCTGTCTGTTAAATGATATCATGGAAAAATAATGACAACCACGTGAATAATAATAATAATAATAATAATAATAATAATAATAATAATAATAATAATAATAATAATAATAATAGTAATAATAATAATAATAATAATAATAATAATAATAATAATAATAATAATAATAAGGCAAAGAGCCAGAATTTCTTCTTACAATTATCAGAAAAAATGAAAGAAATTTTGAGAGAGAGAGAGAGAGAGAGAGAGAGAGAGAAAGAGAGAGAGAGAGAGAGAGAGAGAGAGAGAGAGAGGCCACCCCTTCCTGTGGTTGACTTTTCAGAAAACATACAGATCCACTGACCACATTTTTGCAACGAAATGACCACGACTGGAATGCCTACCAAATCCAGCATGGCCACAGAGAGTGAGTTACCTACAGTATATTGAAAACGATCTATAAACAGTTAACACCTGATATAGACATCTTGCATAGAAGGAAGTTTAGGAGACGTCTCCCCATGTATTAGATGATACCGCATAACGGTATTATTATTATTATTATTATTATTATTATTATTATTATTATTATTATTATTATTATTATTATTATTATTATTCAGAAGATGAAGAACCCTATTCATATGGAACAAGAAGCCCACCAAAGGGGTCAACGACTTGAAACTGAAGCTTCCAAAGAATATTAAGGCGTTCTTATGAAAGAGGTAATATTTCATATTTGACGATGTCTTATAATTATTCCTTCCTCTTGGTAGTATACAATAATGTGCTTTGTTTTTTCAATGCATTCAACCTGGGGCGATAATGATTTAGGAAAATGTCATTAAAATTGGTGTTTGGTTCCTTTATACAATAAATGAAAATTTGATCATATTTGACTACAAAGGCCATGCTGGAATGATCTAAAAGTTTCACAAATTTTCCAGCTCCTGGAAGGACGAGAGAGAGAAGTCATTCGTGCATGCGCCCAACTGCTATGGCTCAGAAAAATGTAAATTTCAGTCTCCGGAAACAAAATCTGATTAAAAACCAGGCGAAGAGTTTACAGATGAATTCAGAGAACAATTTTCTGCTCATGAAAACATGGACTACATGGCGGAGGAGCAGAATGGAGTCGACGTTGCAGCCGTCGGCGATTTATAAAGCGGGAATGTTTTCAATACTGTCACGTTTGGAACTAAGTTCTGCACTCGAGATGAGCACGGGAAGGAACCAAGAGGAGAAGAGGACCCTGGAATGGAGACTTCCGACAACTTTCACGAGAAGAAAGCAGAGAGAGAGAGAGAGAGAGAGAGAGAGAGAGAGAGAGAGAGAGAGAGAGAGAGAGAGAGAGAGGAGGTTTGAATTGCCAGAATTACCATTTGGATCAACAGATCGGTGAAATCTCAAAGGAATCAAGAGCACTTTTCACAGTCTTGGAATCCGTCCGTCTTCAGTTCCTGGAGGAGCGGGAGAGGCGCCATTCGCGCATGTGCCCAAGGACAAATCTCAATGAAGCACCAACTTCGGTCTCTAGGAACAAGTCCCAACATCCTTCGAGTCGTCTTCAGAAACAGGATTGTATTTATTCGAAAAACTGTGTAAAAGAAGGTAGAAGGTTACCAAATAAAACCACTAAACAATTGTACACATGAAAATAAGGGCAAGATCGTCGACGTTCCCTTGACGAGCAACTAAAGGTATATCAGGGAAGGAAAACAAAGGGGTGGTTAAGGCGACGCTGAAATGCTCTAAAATCTCCGGAGTCTTCCCCGAAATAGCATTGGAACCCTTCGGTCTCCAGCTCCTGGAAGGGAGAGAGAGAAGAAGAGCCATTCGCGCATCCCTCAGCGCTATAGCTCAGGGGAACTACATCTTCAGAGACTCCAGAAGCAAGCTCCGAAATCCTTCGAGTCCCCTTGAAGCCTTCAGAGATTTTATGTCATTTTCGAAAAGTAGGGTTAAGGAGGCCCTGAACCACAAGGCAGAGGGGCCCCAAGGCGCCATAAGGATGCCTTCCCTTGAAGGCACCCTTAACTGGGGAAGATCCTCCTCAGAGGCTGCTTCCCTGGAGGTAGGCAGGTTTCCTGCCAGGCTGGGGAAGCGGGCCTGAGGAGGGCCTGAACCAGTGGGCTGAGGGGTCCCAAGGCGCCCAAAGGATTCCTTCCCTTGAAGGTACCCTTGACTGGGGAAGATCCTCCTCAATGGCTGCTTCCCTGGAGGTAGGCAGGTTTCCTGCCAGGCTGGGGAAGTGGGCCTGAGGAAGGGCTGAACCAGAGGGCTGAGGGGTCCCAAGGCGCCCTAAGGATGCCTTCCCTTGAAGGTACCCTTGACTGGGGAAGATCCTCCTCAATGGCTGCTTCCCTGGAGGTAGGCAGGTTTCCTGCCAGGCTGGGGAAGTGGGCCTGAGGAAGGGCTGAACCAGAGGGCTGAGGGGTCCCAAGGCGCCCTAAGGATGCCTTCCCTTGAAGGTACCCTTGACTGGGGAAGATCCTCCTCAGAGGCTGCTTCCATGGAGGTAGACAGGTTTCCTGCCAGGCTGGGGAAGCGGGCCTGAGGAAGGGCTGAACCAGAGGGCTGAGAGGTCCCAAGGCATCCTAAGGATTCCTTCCCTTGAAGGTACCCTTGAGTGGGGAAGATCCTCCTCAGAGGCTGCTTCCCTGGAGATAGGTAGGCTTCCTGCCAGGCTGGGGAAGCGGGCCTTAGGAGGGCCTGAACCAGAGGGCTGAGGGGTCCCAAGGCGCCCAAAGGATGCCTTCCCTTGAAGGTACCCTTGACTGGGGAAGATCCTCCTCAATGGCTGCTTCCCTGGAGGTAGGCAGGTTTCCTGCCAGGCTGGGGAAGTGGGCCTGAGGAAGGGCTGAACCAGAGGGCTGAGGGGTCCCAAGGCGCCCAAAAGATGCCTTCCCTTGAAGGTACCCTTGACTGGGGAAGATCCTCCTCAATGGCTGCTTCCCTGGAGGTAGGCAGGTTTCCTGCCAGGCTGGGGAAGTGGGCCTGAGGAAGGGCTGAACCAGAGGGCTGAGGGGTCCCAAGGCGCCCAAAAGATGCCTTCCCTTGAAGGTACCCTTGACTGGGGAAGATCCTCCTCAGAGGCTGCTTCCATGGAGGTAGACAGGTTTCCTGCCAGGCTGGGGAAGCGGGCCTGAGGAAGGGCTGAACCAGAGGGCTGAGAGGTCCCAAGGCATCCTAAGGATTCCTTCCCTTGAAGGTACCCTTGAGTGGGGAAGATCCTCCTCAGAGGCTGCTTCCCTGGAGATAGGTAGGCTTCCTGCCAGGCTGGGGAAGCGGGCCTTAGGAGGGCCTGAACCAGAGGGCTGAGGGGTCCCAAGGCGCCCAAAGGATGCCTTCCCTTGAAGGTACCCTTGACTGGGGAAGATCCTCCTCAATGGCTGCTTCCCTGGAGGTAGGCAGGTTTCCTGCCAGGCTGGGGAAGTGGGCCTGAGGAAGGGCTGAACCAGAGGGCTGAGGGGTCCCAAGGCGCCCAAAAGATGCCTTCCCTTGAAGGTACCCTTGACTGGGGAAGATCCTCCTCAATGGCTGCTTCCCTGGAGGTAGGCAGGTTTCCTGCCAGGCTGGGGAAGTGGGCCTGAGGAAGGGCTGAACCAGAGGGCTGAGGGGTCCCAAGGCGCCCTAAGGATGCCTTCCCTTGAAGGTACCCTTGACTGGGGAAGATCCTCCTCAGAGGCTGCTTCCATGGAGGTAGACAGGTTTCCTGCCAGGCTGGGGAAGCGGGCCTGAGGAAGGGCTGAACCAGAGGGCTGAGAGGTCCCAAGGCATCCTAAGGATTCCTTCCCTTGAAGGTACCCTTGAGTGGGGAAGATCCTCCTCAGAGGCTGCTTCCCTGGAGATAGGTAGGCTTCCTGCCAGGCTGGGGAAGCGGGCCTTAGGAGGGCCTGAACCAGAGGGCTGAGGGGTCCCAAGGCGCCCAAAGGATGCCTTCCCTTGAAGGTTCCCTTGAGTGGGGAAGATCCTCCTCAGAGGCTGCTTCCCTGGAGGTAGGCAGGTTTCCTGCCAGGCTGGGGAAGCGGGCCTGAGGAGGGCCTGAACCAGAGGGCTGAGGGATCCCAAGGCGTCCTAACGATGCCTTCCATTGAAGGTACCCTTGACTTGGGAAGATCCTCTTCAGAGGCTGCTTCCCTGGAGGTAGGCAGGTTTCCTGCCAGGCTGGGGAAGCGGGCCTGAAGAAGGGCTGAACCAGAGGGCTGAGGGGTCCCAAGGCGCCCTAAGGATGCCTTTCCTTGAAGGTATCCTTGAGTGGGAAAGATCCTCTTCAGAGGCTGCTTCCCTGGAGGTAGGTAGGCTTCCTGCCAGGCTGGGGAAGCGGGCCTGAGGAGGACCTGAACCAGAGGGCTGAGGGATCCCAAGGCGCCCTAAGGATGCCTTCCCTTGAAGGTACCCTTGACTGGGGAAGATTCTCCTCAGAGGCTGCTACCCTGGAGGTAGGCAGGTTTCCTGGCATGCTGGGGAAGCGGGCCTGAGGAGGGCCTGAACCAGAGGGCTGAGGGATCCCAAGGCGACCAAAAGATGCCTTCCCTTGAAGGAACCCTTGACTGGGGAAGATCCTCCTCAGAGGCTGCTTCCCTGGAGATAGGTAGGCTTCCTGCCAGGCTGGGGAAGCGGGCCTGAGGAGGGCCTGAACCAGAGGGCTGGGGGGTCCCAAGGCGCCCAAAGGATGCCTTCCCTTGAAGGTACCCTTGAGTGGGAAGATCCTCTTCAGAGGCTGCTTCCCTGGAGATAGGTAGGCTTCCTGCCAGGCTGGGGAAGCGGGCCTGAGGAGGGCCTGAACCAGAGGGCTGAGGGGTCCCAAGGCGCCCAAAGGATGCCTTCCCTTGAAGGTACCCTTCAGTGGGAAGATACTCCTCAGAGGCTGCTTCCCTGGAGATAGGTAGGCTTCCTGCCAGGCTGGGGAAGCGGGCCTGAGGAGGGCCTGAACCAGAGGGCTGAGTGGTCCCAAGGCGCCCAAAAGATGCCTTCCCTTGAAGGTACCCTTGAGTGGGAAGATCCTCCTCAGAGGCTGCTTCCCTGGAGATAGGTAGGCTTCCTGCCAGGCTGGGGAAGCGGGCCTGAGGAGGGCCTGAACCAGAGGGCTGAGTGGTCCCAAGGCGCCCAAAAGATGCCTTCCCTTGAAGGTACCCTTGAGTGGGAAGATCCTCCTCAGAGGCTGCTTCCCTGGAGATAGGTAGGCTTCCTGCCAGGCTGGGGAAGCGGGCCTGAGGAGGGCCTGAACCAGAGGGCTGGGGGGTCCCAAGGCGCCCAAAAGATGCCTTCCCTTGAAGGTACCCTTGACTGGGGAAGATCCTCTTCAGAGGCTGCTTCCCTGGAGATAGGTAGGCTTCCTGCCAAGCTGGGGAAGCGGGCCTGAGGAGGGCCTGAACCAGAGGGCTGGGGGGTCCCAAGGCGCCCAAAAGATGCCTTCCCTTGAAGGTACCCTTGAGTGGGAAGATCCTCCTCAGAGGCTGCTTCCCTGGAGATAGGTAGGCTTCCTGCCAGGCTGGGGAAGCGGGCCTGAGGAGGGCCTGAACCAGAGGGCTTGGGGGTCCCAAGGCGCCCAAAAGATGCCTTCCCTTGAAGGTACCCTTGAATGGGGAAGATCCTCTTCAGAGGCTGCTTCCCTGGAGATAGGTAGGCTTCCTGCCAAGCTGGGGAAGCGGGCCTGAGGAGGGCCTGAACCAGAGGGCTGGGGGGTCCCAAGGCGCCCAAAAGATGCCTTCCCTTGAAGGTACCCTTGAGTGGGAAGATCCTCCTCAGAGGCTGCTTCCCTGGAGATAGGTAGGCTTCCTGCCAGGCTGGGGAAGCGGGCCTGAGGAGGGCCTGAACCAGAGGGCTGGGGGGTCCCAAGGCGCCCAAAAGATGCCTTCCCTTGAAGGTACCCTTGAATGGGGAAGATCCTCTTCAGAGGCTGCTTCCCTGGAGATAGGTAGGCTTCTTGCCAAGCTGGGGAAGCGGGCCTGAGGAGGGCCTGAACCAGAGGGCTGGGGGGTCCCAAGGCGCCCAAAAGATGCCTTCCCTTGAAGGTACCCTTGAGTGGGAAGATCCTCCTCAGAGGCTGCTTCCCTGGAGATAGGTAGGCTTCCTGCCAGGCTGGGGAAGCGGGCCTGAGGAGGGCCTGAACCAGAGGGCTTGGGGGTCCCAAGGCGCCCAAAAGATGCCTTCCCTTGAAGGTACCCTTGACTGGGGAAGATCCTCTTCAGAGG
The DNA here is from genome assembly GCA_039081455.1 of Macrobrachium rosenbergii. NCBI lineage: Eukaryota > Metazoa > Arthropoda > Malacostraca > Decapoda > Palaemonidae > Macrobrachium > Macrobrachium rosenbergii. Next base: position 19,047 of record JANJGK010008196.1, read on the forward strand.
CTGCTTCCCTGGAGATAGGTAGGCTTCCTGCCAAGCTGGGGAAGCGGGCCTGAGGAGGGCCTGAACCAGAGGGCTGGGGGGTCCCAAGGCGCCCAAAAGATGCCTTCCCTTGAAGGTACCCTTGAGTGGGAAGATCCTCCTCAGAGGCTGCTTCCCTGGAGATAGGTAGGCTTCCTGCCAGGCTGGGGAAGCGGGCCTGAGGAGGGCCTGAACCAGAGGGCTGGGGGGTCCCAAGGCGCCCAAAAGATGCCTTCCCTTGAAGGTACCCTTGACTGGGGAAGATCCTCTTCAGGGGCTGCTTCCCTGGAGATAGGTAGGCTTCCTGCCAAGCTGGGGAAGCGGGCCTGAGGAGGGCCTGAACCAGAGGGCTGGGGGGTCCCAAGGCGCCCAAAAGATGCCTTCCCTTGAAGGTACCCTTGAGTGGGAAGATCCTCCTCAGAGGCTGCTTCCCTGGAGATAGGTAGCCTTCCTGCCAGGCTGGGGAAGCGGGCCTGAGGAGGGCCTGAACCAGAGGGCTGAGTGGTCCCAAGGCGCCCAAAAGATGCCTTCCCTTGAAGGTACCCTTGACTGGGGAAGATCCTCTTCAGAGGCTGCTTCCCTGGAGATAGGTAGGCTTCCTGCCAAGCTGGGGAAGCGGGCCTGAGGAGGGCCTGAACCAGAGGGCTGGGGGGTCCCAAGGCGCCCAAAAGATGCCTTCCCTTGAAGGTACCCTTGAGTGGGAAGATCCTCCTCAGAGGCTGCTTCCCTGGAGATAGGTAGGCTTCCTGCCAGGCTGGGGAAGCGGGCCTGAGGAGGGCCTGAACCAGAGGGCTGGGGGGTCCCAAGGCGCCCAAAAGATGCCTTCCCTTGAAGGTACCCTTGACTGGGGAAGATCCTCTTCAGAGGCTGCTTCCCTGGAGATAGGCAGGTTTCCTGCCAGGCTGGGGAAGCGGGCCTGAAGAAGGGCTGAACCAGAGGGCTGAGGGGTCCCAAGGCGCCCTAAGGATGCCTTTCCTTGAAGGTATCCTTGACTGGGGAAGATCCTCTTCAGAGGCTGCTTCCCTGGAGGTAGGTAGGCTTCCTGCCAGGCTGGGGAAGCGGGCCTGAACCAGAGGGCTGAGGGGTCCCACGGCGCCCAAAAGGATTCCTTCCCTTGAAGGTACCCTTGAGTGGGGAAGATCCTCCTCAGAGGCTGCTTCCCTGGAGATAGGTAGGCTTCCTGCCAGGCTGGGGAAGCGGGCCTGAGGAGGACCTGAACCAGAGGGCTGAGGGATCCCAAGGCGCCCTAAGGATGCCTTCCCTTGAAGGTACCCTTGACTGGGGAAGATTCTCCTCAGAGGCTGCTACCCTGGAGGTAGGCAGGTTTCCTGGCATGCTGGGGAAGCGGGCCTGAGGAGGGCCTGAACCAGAGGGCTGAGGGATCCCAAGGCGCCCAAAAGATGCCTTCCCTTGAAGGAACCCTTGACTGGGGAAGATCCTCCTCAGAGGCTGCTTCCCTGGAGATAGGTAGGCTTCCTGCCAAGCTGGGGAAGCGGGCCTGAGGAGGGCCTGAACCAGAGGGCTGAGGGGTCCCAAGGCGCCCAAAGGATGCCTTCCCTTGAAGGTACCCTTGAGTGGGAAGATCCTCTTCAGAGGCTGCTTCCCTGGAGATAGGTAGGCTTCCTGCCAAGCTGGGGAAGCGGGCCTGAGGAGGGCCTGAACCAGAGGGCTGAGGGGTCCCAAGGCGCCCAAAAGGATGCCTTCCCTTGAAGGTACCCTTGAGTGGGAAGATACTCCTCAGAGGCTGCTTCCCTGGAGATAGGTAGGCTTCCTGCCAGGCTGGGGAAGCGGGCCTGAGGAGGGCCTGAACCAGAGGGCTGAGTGGTCTCACGGCGCCCAAAAGATGCCTTCCCTTGAAGGTACCCTTGAGTGGGAAGATCCTCCTCAGAGGCTGCTTCCCTGGAGATAGGTAGGCTTCCTGCCAGGCTGGGGAAGCGGGCCTGAGGAGGGCCTGAACCAGAGGGCTGAGTGGTCCCAAGGCGCCCAAAAGATGCCTTACCTTGAAGGTACCCTTGAGTGGGAAGATCCTCCTCAGAGGCTGCTTCCCTGGAGATAGGTAGGCTTCCTGCCAGGCTGGGGAAGCGGGCCTGAGGAGGGCCTGAACCAGAGGGCTGGGGGGTCCCAAGGCGCCCAAAAGATGCCTTCCCTTGAAGGTACCCTTGAGTGGGAAGATCCTCCTCAGAGGCTGCTTCCCTGGAGATAGGTAGGCTTCCTGCCAGGCTGGGGAAGCGGGCCTGAGGAGGGCCTGAACCAGAGGGCTGAGTGGTCCCACGGCGCCCAAAAGATGCCTTCCCTTGAAGGTACCCTTGAGTGGGAAGATCCTCCTCAGAGGCTGCTTCCCTGGAGATAGGTAGGCTTCCTGCCAGGCTGGGGAAGCGGGCCTGAGGAGGGCCTGAACCAGAGGGCTGGGGGGTCCCAAGGCGCCCAAAAGATGCCTTCCCTTGAAGGTACCCTTGACTGGGGAAGATCCTCTTCAGAGGCTGCTTCCCTGGAGATAGGTAGGCTTCCTGCCAAGCTGGGGAAGCGGGCCTGAGGAGGGCCTGAACCAGAGGGCTGGGGGGTCCTAAGGCGCCCAAAAGATGCCTTCCCTTGAAGGTACCCTTGAGTGGGAAGATCCTCCTCAGAGGCTGCTTCCCTGGAGATAGGTAGGCTTCCTGCCAGGCTGGGGAAGCGGGCCTGAGGAGGGCCTGAACCAGAGGGCTGGGGGGTCCCAAGGCGCCCAAAAGATGCCTTCCCTTGAAGGTACCCTTGACTGGGGAAGATCCTCTTCAGAGGCTGCTTCCCTGGAGATAGGTAGGCTTCCTGCCAAGCTGGGGAAGCGGGCCTGAGGAGGGCCTGAACCAGAGGGCTTGGGGGTCCCAAGGCGCCCAAAAGATGCCTTCCCTTGAAGGTACCCTTGACTGGGGAAGATCCTCTTCAGAGGCTGCTTCCCTGGAGATAGGTAGGCTTCCTGCCAAGCTGGGGAAGCGGGCCTGAGGAGGGCCTGAACCAGAGGGCTGCGGGGTCCGAAGGCGCCCAAAAGATGCCTTCCCTTGAAGGTACCCTTGAGTGGGAAGATCCTCTTCAGAGGCTGCTTCCCTGGAGATAGGTAGGCTTCCTGCCAAGCTGGGGAAGCGGGCCTGAGGAGGGCCTGAACCAGAGGGCTGGGGGGTCCCAAGGCGCCCAAAAGATGCCTTCCCTTGAAGGTACCCTTGAGTGGGAAGATCCTCCTCAGAGGCTGCTTCCCTGGAGATAGGTAGGCTTCCTGCCAGGCTGGGGAAGCGGGCCTGAGGAGGGCCTGAACCAGAGGGCTGGGGGGTCCCAAGGCGCCCAAAAGATGCCTTCCCTTGAAGGTACCCTTGAGTGGGAAGATCCTCTTCAGAGGCTGCTTCCCTGGAGATAGGTAGGCTTCCTGCCAAGCTGGGGAAGCGGGCCTGAGGAGGGCCTGAACCAGAGGGCTGGGGGGTCCCAAGGCGCCCAAAAGATGCCTTCCCTTGAAGGTACCCTTGAGTGGGAAGATCCTCCTCAGAGGCTGCTTCCCTGGAGATAGGTAGGCTTCCTGCCAGGCTGGGGAAGCGGGCCTGAGGAGGGCCTGAACCAGAGGGCTTGGGGGTCCCAAGGCGCCCAAAATATGCCTTCCCTTGAAGGTACCCTTGACTGGGGAAGATCCTCTTCAGAGGCTGCTTCCCTGGAGATAGGTAGGCTTCCTGCCAAGCTGGGGAAGCGGGCCTGAGGAGGGCCTGAACCAGAGGGCTGGGGGGTCCCAAGGCGCCCAAAAGATGCCTTCCCTTGAAGGTACCCTTGAGTGGGAAGATCCTCCTCAGAGGCTGCTTCCCTGGAGATAGGTAGACTTCCTGCCAGGCTGGGGAAGCGGGCCTGAGGAGGGCCTGAACCAGAGGGCTTGGGGGTCCCAAGGCGCCCAAAAGATGCCTTCCCTTGAAGGTACCCTTGACTGGGGAAGATCCTCTTCAGAGGCTGCTTCCCTGGAGATAGGTAGGCTTCCTGCCAAGCTGGGGAAGCGGGCCTGAGGAGGGCCTGAACCAGAGGGCTGGGGGGTCCCAAGGCGCCCAAAAGATGCCTTCCCTTGAAGGTACCCTTGAGTGGGAAGATCCTCCTCAGAGGCTGCTTCCCTGGAGATAGGTAGGCTTCCTGCCAGGCTGGGGAAGCGGGCCTGAGGAGGGCCTGAACCAGAGGGCTTGGGGGTCCCAAGGCGCCCAAAAGATGCCTTCCCTTGAAGGTACCCTTGACTGGGGAAGATCCTCTTCAGAGGCTGCTTCCCTGGAGATAGGTAGGCTTCCTGCCAAGCTGGGGAAGCGGGCCTGAGGAGGGCCTGAACCAGAGGGCTGGGGGTCCCAAGGCGCCCAAAAGATGCCTTCCCTTGAAGGTACCCTTGAGTGGGAAGATCCTCCTCAGAGGCTGCTTCCCTGGAGATAGGTAGACTTCCTGCCAGGCTGGGGAAGCGGGCCTGAGGAGGGCCTGAACCAGAGGGCTGGGGGGTCCCAAGGCGCCCAAAAGATGCCTTCCCTTGAAGGTACCCTTGACTGGGGAAGATCCTCTTCAGAGGCTGCTTCCCTGGAGATAGGTAGGCTTCCTGCCAAGCTGGGGAAGCGGGCCTGAGGAGGGCCTGAACCAGAGGGTTGGGGGGTCCCAAGGCGCCCAAAAGATGCCTTCCCTTGAAGGTACCCTTGAGTGGGAAGATCCTCCTCAGAGGCTGCTTCCCTGGAGATAGGTAGGCTTCCTGCCAGGCTGGGGAAGCGGGCCTGAGGAGGGCCTGAACCAGAGGGCTGGGGGGTCCCAAGGCGCCCAAAAGATGCCTTCCCTTGAAGGTACCCTTGAGTGGGAAGATCCTCCTCAGAGGCTGCTTCCCTGGAGATAGGTAGGCTTCCTGCCAGGCTGGGGAAGCGGGCCTGAGGAGGGCCTGAACCAGAGGGCTGGGGGGTCCCAAGGCGCCCAAAAGATGCCTTCCCTTGAAGGTACTTTTGAGTGGGAAGATCCTCCTCAGAGGCTGCTTCCCTGGAGATAGGTAGGCTTCCTGCCAGGCTGGGGAAGCGGGCCTGAGGAGGGCCTGAACCAGAGGGCTTGGGGGTCCCAAGGCGCCCAAAAGATGCCTTCCCTTGAAGGTACCCTTGAGTGGGAAGATCCTCCTCAGAGGCTGCTTCCCTGGAGATAGGTAGACTTCCTGCCAGGCTGGGGAAGCGGGCCTGAGGAGGGCCTGAACCAGAGGGCTTGGGGGTCCCAAGGCGCCCTAAGGATGCGTTCCCTTGAAGGTACCCTTGAGTGGGGAAGATCCTCCTCAGAGGCTGCTTTCCTGGAGGGAGGCAGGTTTCCTGCTGGGCTGAGAAAGCGGGCAAGAGAAGGACCTGAACCACAGAGGGTTGAGGGGACCCAAGGCACCCTAGGGGTACCATCCCTTAAGAGCATGTTTGCCAGAGGAAGGACCTCCTCAGATTCTCTGATGAAGTCATCAAGTGAGGAAAAAAGAAAAGTAAGGAAAAATGTGCTTTTTCTTCCCACGTGATAACGATGACGTCATTACAACCACTTTTAATAATAATAATATAATAATAATAATGAGCAATAAAAATCCACAATTATATAGTAAATATATTACTAAGTAAAAAGAACCAAAGACTTTCGAACACCTGAACGGTGTTCCTCATCAGTGTTAACGTTAAAATGCAAAGTGAGTGAGGGTAGTTTTCTTATGAAATCGTTTTTAAAAATTGGGGGCGGGGCGAGAAGATAACAGCCCATCACGGAAGTGCTGGTTCGGGTGTTATGTAATGCCAAATTCAAGAGGCAGTTGCGTCAATCTCCTTGATCTTCGTACTTGCGATGTTCCATCTGCCTGCGCTGCATAGGTGCCATAGTCGGAACCATCCACAGGGACGTCGGCTATCTGGAGAGAGAGAGAGAGAGAGAGAGAGAGAGAGAGAGAGAGAGAGAGAGAGAGAGAGAGGAAGAGGAAGCAGAGCATCAGGGTTCACAAGGTCAACGTCAGTTTTGAAATTAAAATGTTTAATGTAGTGTTTGGCAATAAACCAGTTGATGAAAGGGTCTTCATTAGTAAATGACTTATTATCTTCAAACGATATTCCCATGTTTAAGGCAGCACCTTCAACTAATCTTCTCACGTGAGAATCGTCACTTAAAAATAGTTCGTGCACCACCCCAATTAATTTTGTGGTCTAAATTAACACTATGAGCTACAAAATTAATTGGGGTGGTGTTGGGGATGGTGGGGGAGGAAGCGGTGGAGAGGATTCATTGTCGGCGATTCGTCCTCCCCCAAAAACCGGTTTAATGTCGTCTGGAAGCAGTCTTGTACACACACACACACACACACACACACACGCACACACACACACACACAGTAGCCTAGCACGCAACACGCGCATTCTCCTCCTCCCATTTTAGTACTTTTTCATATATTTATTTTATTATTTTTTAATATAATAATTTTTTTCTCTTTAAAAAGTGAGATGTCTTCTTCTTTGTGTGTTTCCCTTTACCTGCTCTTGCTTCTTCCTCCTCCTAATGAGCTCCATATTCCTTGTTCAGTAATAATATAATAATAAAAATATACCCGCATCCCCTCACCCATATCCACAACCCCACTCCCACCCATACCCACACCCACAGGGCCTTACTGGCTACCCGAAGTTTTTGAGCGGAGCTGCAATTAACAGTAATTCGGCGATTCTGTTCATAGACTCTCTTGTTGGTTAGCGTCAGTTCCCCCTACCCCCTCCTCTCTCTCTCTCTCTCTCTCTCTCTCTCTCTCTCTCTCTCTCTCTCTCTCTCTCTCTCTCTCTCTCTCCTTCGTCTGTCCCATCCATATCAGACGTTATAAATCATTATAGTCTTGGACGTGACCTCAATTTTGTGCCCAAAAGATATCATCATTATTGTCTCAAACGTCGATGTCTATTGAGATTTCTCGTATGCATTCGCCTTTAGGCCTATGTTTCAATTTGCTTCCCTGGTGGTACGTATTGGTTGTCTGGAGCCCCTACCCCCAACATCTACACAAATCCAACCTTACCCCTACCCCCCGCTTCCCCGCTTCCAGAGAGAGAGAGAGAGAGAGAGAGAGAGACATTACAAGAAATAGTTCAATCGTCCGATGACTACATATGCCTGAATTTACTTTGTCTTTCCGAATGATCCCTTTCACTTCGTTTCTCAGAATTCCCTTCGTCCTTTTCTCGATTTCCGATGCTTCGTCTTTCTCCTCTCTCTTTCTGTCTGTCTGTCTGTCTCTCTCTCTCTCTTACTAGTTTGAAACAAGAAAAGTAAAGCAAGAACAAAGGTTAACAGACACCGGTGTCACCCCAGGGGCTGAGGCGGGGTGGTGGGAGGGGAAACGGTTACCGCATCTCTCATAATTATCTTGAAGGTTCGACTTTCAAAGGTTCGTCTGTCTGAAGGTTCTTTGAGACGTTCACCTGAAGCTTCTTCTCTCATCAGAAGGTTCCATTGACCCAGAGACTCTTTAGTTCTGAAATAGACTTATTCATTTTATGTGAAAAACACCAAAGAACATGGACTGTCTGGCAGTCTGCACTTTTTTCTGTCTGCACTTTTTCTGTCTGCATTTTTCTGTCCACACTTTTTCTGTCTGCACTTTTTCTGTCTGCATTTTTCTGTCCACACTTTTTCTGTCTGCACTTTTTCTGTCTGCATTTTTCTGTCCACACTTTTTTCTGTCTGCATTTTTTCTGTCTGCATTTTTCTGTCCACACTTTTTCTGTCTGCACTTTTTCTGTCTGCATTTTTCTGTCCACACTTTTTTCTGTCTGCACTTTTTCTGTCCACACTTTTTTCTATCTGCACTTTTTCTGTCCACACTTTTTTCTGTCTGCACTTTTTCTGTCTGCACTTTTCTGTCCACACTTTTTTCTGTCTGCACTTTTTCTGTCTGCACTTTTCTATCCACACTTTTTTCTGTCTGCACTTTTTCTGTCTGGACTTTTTCTGTCCGTACTTTGTCTGCACTTTTTACTGTCCGTACTTTTCCTGTCCACACTTTTCTGTCTGCAGTCTTTTTGTCCACACTTTTTCTGTCTGCATTTTTTTCTGCCCACTTTTTTCTGCCCTCACTTTATTGTCTGCACTTTTTTCTGTCCACACTTTTTTGTCTGCACTTTTTTCTGCCCGCACTTTTTTCTGTCCACAATTTTTTTCTGTCCACACTTTTTCTGTCCTTACTTTTTTATGAACGCACTTTTTTCTGTCCACACTTCTCTTGTCCACACTTTTCTGTCTGCATTGTTTCAGTCTGCATTTTTTCTGTCTGCACCTTTTTGTCTGCACATTTTTCTGTCCACACTTTTTCTGTCCGCTGCAAATGGTATGTTGATCTTCCACCTTCCAGTCACCAGAGATACCAGACTGCAGCCCTGTAGCCTCCTCGCTCCTCATTTTCGTGGGAGGAACTTCAAAGGAGACATTTGGGTGAGAACAGTCACTGACTGAACATCTATTGCTCTCCTCGCAGTCAGTCCATCTGACGCTCTTTCTGCCCCTCCAACTTTTTCTTTTTCTTTTTTTTTTACTGTTCAATAATTTCAAGACCTCTGTGAAAGTGTCTGCCTTGTTTACTGGAAGCGAATTATTCATTTCTATGCATT